>JAGDQP010001086.1:0-132969 GCA_022664845.1 Lepisma saccharinum
CATAAAGAAAGAAGAAGAAAAAATGAGGGATAGTGAGCATGAATGAAGAAAAAGAGAAGACAGAGAAAGAAAGAGAGAGAGAGAGAGAGAGAGAGAGAGAGAGAAATAAGGATCGAAGTTTTTGAAACAAGATCCTGAACACGCTCATTGTCGTGACATTGCGCATGGAGATTCCTTTCTAAAAAAAAAAAAAAACCGTCAGCTTTCTATAAAAACAAACTGTATAAACAGTTTCTACCTCCTCCTGTGTCTACAAATATTTGGTTCTTAGAATCTACGTGTCCAATATATCAACTAATTCTAAGAAACCTTTGCCGGAAAAAGATGGCATTATACTATATTTAAGAAGAGGACATCATAGCCGGACTATTATATTTTTTATCTAATATCAATCTATAACATTTGATTAATGGTCAATGTGGCGTATGAATACCCATGAATGAGCACGAGAGAGGGTTTTAATGTTTACTCAACTATTCAATCATTGTAATTGAGAACATCCTTTCTTTCTACACATTTATTTTATCACTACATCTGCCTGTTCATTTAGATGTACTAGACAGATGTTCTAGCAAGCGAACAGACCAATTCGAAGCCTAGACTGCTAGGTGGATGTGTTGCTATTTTTAGTTTCTTACTCATGGAGCAAATTCTGCAGCTGAATTTATCTGAGAAATCCAGAAGCCAAGGGATAAAAGTGATATTGACGAATAAAAAGAGTCAGATGTAATCTTTTCTATATAACCCGAAATATATGTGACACAAAGCTGTCATATTTTGTACAAAGAAACCTTGGACCTTAATAAGTCCATGTTCAAAATATGACAGTTTTGTGTCACATATATTTTGAGTTGTATATAAAAGATTACCTTGAACTTTTTCAATTCGTCAATGTCCCTTGGCTTCAGGATTCGAAAGAGTTAAACAATTATTAATGAAAAGTATAAAATCAAAACACACAAAGGAATATCATTCTATTCTTCTAAAAGAAAGCTTTAGCCAGAGTAGATAGTGAACTTATATAATCGGGATGTGAGGAGCAGTATACGTTCTAATTTACCTTATACCTTCTCTATTGGATTGAGATCTAGACTCTGTTCAGGCCAGCCTCTTTCATCAATTGCTTTCTCGACTAGTAATTTCCCCACAGTCCTCACATTATGAATTGGTGCACTTTGGTGCAAGTAAAAGAAGGAACTGTCAGAAGTGGTGCAAGTTTGACAGACCTCGTCAAATTATTTTGTAACCTATGCAGTATAATAATTTTCACGAGTTCATTCCATAAGAAGCAGCCCCACATCGTAATACTAACTTCCCCATACTTGGCACAACATATGACGTCAGATACCTTGCCATCTCGAGCATTTACCAAACCAGTTTAGTGGCATTTATTATTCTACAAAATACGCTTATTTGTTCCACGGATATCGCGTTTTAGACCACTTCAGTCAGCACTTTGAGATTCACAACAGTGGTTTTTGGCTTATGAGCTTGGCCTTGAAAACCTTCCTTCTGACATGTAGACAAACAACCCCTGTGTTTTACTTGCTATAATATTTCGAAACTCAGCGGTGACTGTATACATCAATGGAGATTTTAACAAACCACTCGCTTCAATACTTGACGATCTCGGACTGTTAGGATACGCAACCTACCGGTCGCGATGTACCCGTTGGCACTTCCACTTCACAAATACATCATTTAAAGTCCACGTGGATAACTTAAGAAAGATTTCAATCTCCTTTTCTTGAGTTATTATACACGTGGTAGCCTATGACAGTTGCCGCTTGAAAATCACTACGCTGACGGACCAATAGTAGTTTGTAAAAGGACCATGGACCTGTTTTCTTTTTCACAAAGTATTCCCTAAGCATAGAAAACCAGTTAAGATAGAGTACATATGGTGTGTTAGACCGAGTGTTGGCTTCACATTCTGAAGATTCCCCATGAGCAAGCCGCCGGAGATCCACGAACGGAGAAATTTTGGCCACCGCTCTGCAAGAAGGCGATATCATGGTGGCAACAGGCGTATAGCCGTCAAGTGCCGCCGGTTTCCACAGGCTTTTCGCATATTCAAGGAAGCGACTGTCCACCAGTGGACCGACGGTGAATATCGAACACAGCGGCGGTCCGCCTATGTCCGCTGATGGACCGGCTGCGAATATACGACTCGGTGGCTGTCCGCCGATGGACCGACGGCGACAAATTGCTCATAGGGTCCTGTATTCGAAACCAGCAACTAGCTACCTTGATTTAATTTCCTTCAGCTTTCTTCCTCTCCCACTAAACTAGTAACGGGATATTACATAAAAACTGTATGATTTCTTCCTCACATCAGAGTCAAAGATGCCTAAAGTAAAAAAGGAATAAACAATGCAATACAATTTAGCTCGTTTCGAAAATTTAACTAAAGTGAATATTTAAAATGTGACAGTCTATTTTCTTGAAGACTGTCATCAAAGTATATCAAAATACCACGAATATGATACATGCAAGATTTCCATGTCTATTTCCTAAAAATAGAATCGTTCTTTACAGCATTCTAACTTAATGTGAAATTTTCTGGATAGAACGTAAAAAGAAACATGGCTACGTAAAGTTGAAATAAGGTTTCGACTACTTTTTACACTACTGTATATATGTAATAAGATATGATATATATATATACATGAAAAATGTAAAGCGCGGAAAGTAAAGAAGAAAGAAAGAATACATATATATTCCAGCCTCGAGTCTGGAAATGTCATCTGTTCTCAATGAGTTAGATGCTGGAGAGTACCTTATCATATTGTTACCTTACATTTCCAGTCTTCCTTTGTCACAGAAAATGTGTAACCATAGCTTGCTTTTAGTATCTTCAGCGCGTCTCATGTAATTTCAGTCAGGAGAGCGACGAGAGTACGCCTTCACACATTTTTCTCTTTCTCTTTCTTTTTATTTTACTTTTCTTTGCACCATATTGTTTTCCATGCAGAAAGAAAAAGAAATGAAAGAATGACAAAGAAAAGAATATACTTCTAACAATAAGCAGCAAAGCAAATGATGAATATCTTGGTGAATATACTTCATTTGTTAGTTCTTTGGGTATGTATATATACCTTCATTCTCATTATTTTTTCCCCAGTTCTAGAAATATAGCGATTTTACAAATGATTGCAAGAAGCTTCATATTACTTAGGAAGTCTAAAGCATACGACTCCTTCTAGGTCTTTGCTCTTTTTCTTTACAGCAGAAGCAGAGTTAATACTTCATCTCCAAATGCCTATACATCTTAATATCAGTGTAAAATTCTTTTAGTATTAGCGTAAATATCTCTTAATATTAGTGAAAATACCATTCTGTACTCAAATCCATCTTCTTTTACATTATAAACAGAGATTGTCTTTCATTCTGCAATTTTAATTTAACTTTTGGAATTGAATTCATTTGAATTTATTTACGGCCGTTAGTCAACTTTGGATCAGGTCGGATAGGTTAGAAAAAGGAAGTTGGAAAAAATGAATCAAGACCTAGTTTGAAGATACCAGACCAGCATTTACCCGGTGTGACAAAAAACAATTATAAACGCCAATCAGAATGTAAGATCATTTCCAAGTCCTTTCGATTAATAAAACAACGCTCTACCGAATAAGCTACAGTCACTAGGCAATGTGGAAGCACTTAGGTTCGATCCCAGCTACTTGCCATCCTAACTGGAGTATCCACGGTTTTTCTCAGTTTGACCAGTCGAATGAGGGAATAGTGGATTCATTAACTAAGGTATTGACAGGTATCTTCTTCATCTTTAGGCCAGGAGATTGATCGCCGAGGCAAACCATTCCTCAGGCGTACGGGGCTTAGGCTATTGCTGCTTGTTTACCACACAATAATAATAATAATAATAATGTTCCAATTTCTTAAATGACCTTATTTTCCCTGTTGTTCGTCAGTTCATATTTGCACTTCAGAAAATTCTGTATGTTGATACAACATCTCTGTTGAAAGAAACCTTACCCTAAATTATGTTATCAAATTAAAAATTGAATAAATCGAAATGAGAAGCTCTTGTCGTTACCATAGTAACTAATTAAAGATAAATTGCATTGTATGTAATTAAACAATAGAGTCATCGGGCGAGAAATCATTTAAGAAAACAAAAGAAAGGACAATGTAAATGTTACGTTCAAAAGAATTATGTTAAAAATAATAAAAATGACATGGTTACTGCATTCTATGTTATAATTTTTTTTTTCTACGTAAGCACGCAGTGCTGTCCATTTTATGGTCAATTGTCAAGTATTTTTTTTATCTAAAAGTTTTGTATTCTAGCTCTACAGAATGTCAGTTTATTTTTTCAGAATCATTCCCCGTGGCCCCTTTTTAAGGAGAGCCCATATGGAAACACTTTCGGTACGGCACAGCACTGTTTGAGTTAACCGCTCTTTTCGTAAACATCACTTTTGCGTATCCCCATCGCTAACCGTGGGTTGCTCCCCTTCGCGCCTAACGCCGCCCAGCTCCCTTCGGACGCACCGTGCTCCCCTTGCACACCTCGCGTGGGTGTATATATACATCCTAGAATTTAGTGGCCTCTTTTTAGTATATTAAATCACTACTTTTATTAAATTTCCTAATGCGTATATTCATAAAAACAAAAGAAGTAAATTTGCTTTTAAAAAATCTAAAAGTAACCACGCCTGGGCTCGATCCCGGGAACTCCAGATCAGCTTCCCGATACATTAACCACTGTACTAAGCTGGGAGCTGCCGGAGAATAGTTCACACTCTGCGCCTGCGCAAGAGCGTACAGGTACCGGAAGTCTTTCCACACGTGTTCTGGAGCACGGGGAATGGTTCTGAAAAAATATTCCCTATAGAATAACTACTTCACTACTTCCTCCTCAATATCAATTTATTCATGGTCTTTAGGCATCTCAGGCTCAGACCCGAATACAGTGGGAATTGGATGTTGGAAAGTAGTCGTTCAGGGAATAGTTTGTAGGTATCATCTCTGTATTTGCCTGGTGTGATTAAGGAAAATCCCTCAAAAGAAACCTGTCAGGATGGGCGGCCTCTGCTATCGTTAGAAGAACCATCTGATCAATCAATGCTAATGTCGCTCGGTAAACCTGGGTATGAGACTCACTGTCATAGACGATGGTAGTTTTAGACCCGTGACATAACCTAAAAATGTTGAGACCCAATATCAAAGACCTTTCCATCCACATACAAATTGTCCATGTAAGACAAAATTATTGTTTTCCTCAGTAGTGCGAGAGCTAAGTCAAAGTAACATTCAGCTTGCAGCGGAACACAAAACGCGATAGCAGTCCTATCCCCAATACTTGTTAAGTATCTTACAATACGAATATCAACAGTAGCGGGGAAAGTAAAACCCCTTGGTCTGTATGCAACCCAACAATCAGCGCTGTAAAATGGGTTATCGGATGAGAAGGTTTTTTTTCCTATCTCACATACAGAAATGTGCTTTCTATTCAAGACAGAAGAAAAAAAGAGATAATGAACGAAATCTTTTATAAGGATGCAAACAGTGTAATGAAGTGCGGGAGAGAGTATCTGATGGTGGAATGATTTATATATAACTGAAAAAGTAATAAAATATTGACGTGAGGTCTAAAATTTTGCAACGTAGATGAAATTAGATATCTTTAATTTACAGCTTCATTAAGATCAAATCTTCCTGTCGTTCTAGATGTGAAGCAGGTTAGAACAAATCAGTAAATATGTAGAGACATTCTATTATGAAATGTACCCGTAAATAATTTCAATGATGTTACACACATTCACAAACGTGAATTTTTGGATGATCACCACACCATATCTAGAATCCATCGTATTCTAATCTAGAATTAGTTTTGCAGCTTAACTTTCAAGATAAGGTATGAAATTCATGAAAAGAAAACACAAAATTAGTTTCTTACAGAGCATTCAAACGCAACCGAAGTGCAGATTTTAATAAGTTTGCACAAATTTCTCTCCTATTCCAATTCAAGGTTGACATTTAAGAAAAGAAATGCAACATAAACAATTTCTACCATTGTGACACCTATTATCCATCTTTTTAATCTTTTATAGTGAGTCATTTCTTCAGTAAATGGAACAATATGTATCGAGCATATTATATTCAGAATGCTGTGAAGATAAAAAGTAAATATTTGTTTACAAAAAAAATCTTACCATTTTTTTTGTTTTGGGAGCATTTTAATTTATATCCCGTTTTTGTTCATAATTTGAATCCTGTTCGGGAGAAGAGTTTCAAGACCATGATCTTGAATATCGGAGTTCGTCTCACGTTTTGTAGGGGCTACCCATATCCTTCCACCTTACCCCATATTTCTGAGTGTTCACATTTTGGCGGCATTTGAAAATATGGCTATTTCGATCAGAAGGGAAACACACAGGTCAATAGATTTACGCTCTGCCAGATAATCATTCAATCATAACTTCGTCCATAGATAAGATTAAAAAGAATCTCGCAAAGAATTATGGTTTTCACCTGTTTCTTTCCCCTTGATCGAAATAACCCCAGACTACCATACTTTTTAAATTCAAAATTAGTCTTTCACCTTAATATTTCTACTTCCTTTTCTATAACCCGTTTTTAACTCACTGTCATTGGTACGACAGGCAACAGTAGCCTAAACCAGTCATATGTCGTGGAAAGGAGATGACGTGCCTCGGCGATCAAAATAATGCACGCAGAGAAGCAGGAGATAGAATCTAGGAAATTTGTTTAGGTATCATTCCAGCATTTGTCTGTTGAAACTGAGAGGAATCCACACTCAGAATTTTTGCGTTTTACGAGTGAGGGTTAAATGAAAACTAGGTTAAAATTAGCCGAGTTACGGTAAAAAAAAACCTTTTTGAGGGTTATTTTTGCCAAAATTAATTCGGTTAAAGGAAAGGAGAATTACATGTTTTACCGAGGAAATGGGTTATTCTTGTTAACAAAATCGACAAAAAATATTTTAACCCGCTTACACGGTTACTTTAGACGACAAACAAGTCATTTGTTTCTTCTTCCCAATTTACCCTAGTACGTGGGTTACATTTGACACTTTTTCCTCGGTTGCAGTTAACAGTTTTTCAGGGTAGATGTGGCCGCACTTTTTTTAACCTACTACCTCGGTTACTTTGACTGCCTGTTACTACAGGCACCGTAAAAGAGCAATAATTTTACAACGTGGATCCATGGATGAATGGTTAAGACGACAAGCTACCAACGAGAACTGCAGAACGTTCCTGTGTTCGATCCCCATAGCAGTCACTGAGATTATTTACTGTTGGAAAATTAACACCGTAAATCATGATGAAAGCAACGGAAGACATGAAACTGTGTGTATACCAATAGAAACCTGACAATAGTAGCTGAAATACTCGTCTAAATCTACCGACAAAAACGCTATACTTTTACCCACTAAGTGGGTAATAGTTACCCAGGAATTAGGTAAAAACTACCGATGAAAAAGGTAATGTTTACCCACTAACTCGGCAAAAGTAACCTAGAAACTCGGTAAAATTAATCCAGGAGAAAAGGGTATTTTTACGCTCTACGCATTAAACTCGGTTATTTTTGTCCGACGACGTTTTAACCGAGGAACTCTGGTATTTTTACCCAGAAACTCGGCAAGCTTTACCCAGAAACAAAGGTAATTTTTACACACTACGCAATTTTAACCGAGAAACGTGGTTTAATCTTCCAAGAAAAGGGGTAATTTGCTCAGTGAACTCGGCAATAGTAGCCTTGCAATATCGGCTTAACTTTACCCTGTACGTACTCGGTTAGTTTAATCACTTATCTCGGTAAACCTAAAGTTCGTTCAATTTACCATCAAACTGGGTAAAACGAAGAGATAAAAATCTACCGAGTTGTTTTCGAATAAAATAACCGTCTACTCGGTGTGCTACATAGTGTCCCTGCAGCTCGGTTAAATTTAACCGTCTTTCGGCTAAGTTAACCCTGAAATTTTTCTGAGTGCATAAAAGCCTTCAGCCAGTACGGCTGGCAAATGGATTCGGTTCTGTGTGCCGCCGAAGTGCTGATCCAATGACATAGGAACTGTTACCGCTAGACTCTAGGTAAAACATAGTATTTAATGGTGACTACTAACATAATTAATGTTACTATTCTCGTTAAAGCGTCAAGGTGTTTTGGCTTATAATTAGGGTTGCCAACTTTTGAAAATGGAAACGCCGGATACCCTCCAGGAGTACGTATACTCTTAAGATTGTGACATCATCGCTCGTCAAAAATGTGAACAACCTGAGTTTCTGCTTTTCAGTTTGGGGGGGAAATAAAGTCAAACTTGGGAGGGTATAAGTGAAGTTTTGTACGGTTTCTATCGATTTTTTTACAGCAAAATTGTCAAGGTTGGGAGGATGTTGTCGAGACTTTTGGTAGTAATCACCACCACCACCCCACAGGGGGGTTGGCGGAAAAGTGATTACTCCACATAAAATTGAGCGATTCGGAGTTCGAAATTAATAACTTTAGTTATTTTTGAAGCATTTATTAAACTTACCTATTCCAGTTTGGGTTGAGTCGGCACATGTATTTTTTGTAGTCTACATCGTACTTTAAAACAGAAAAGCAAATATAATTGGCAATATAATTGTGGCATGCACAAAATATACTTGAAAAATAAGTCTTACCAGCTTCGCTCTCGTCTACTCTCCATGGCTTGAAAAACCAGAAAAGTTATTAAATTTCTATTAGAAAACTCCAAAATATATAGTCTCATTCTTGCTGCTGAAGAATCTTGTAATGAAATGCGAAATTATAATTATTAAAAAGTAGCAAATGGGGCAGTTACGGGAGCGACAATAAAATTATTATCTGTGTTGACAAGTATTGTTCAGTAGCTCTAAATCTGTGGTTTGGGGAGTGAGGAAAAGAATAAAAAACAAGGGTTTGTTGCGTACTAAAACATCCTCTGTCTTGAGAAATCAATTAATACGACTGTATATAATGACAGATAGGCTAATGTTTCATGTTTACACATTATTGTCAAAGAAAAATGTATTTTTAGAAATCATTTAATGGCTAATAAAAAAGGCCAAAGTTTCATAAAATAAGCTATATTTAAGGCTATAAGCATTTCGTATATTTGTATGGCTAAATGCCTCTCCAAATATGCTAGATTTAGCCCAAAATGGCATCCCTGCCACTTTGTGAACGATAACATCACTGCGACGGAACAACAAATTCGTTGCGGAATTGAATTGCGCTAGGGTGATCAGCCGGTTGTGAAATGCGGTTCGTTTTAGAATCCAGGCTCAACTAAATCTACTTTTCACGGAATTAAAAATGAATATGAATAGAACAGAGAATAGGACTAGTAAGAGGAAGAATTACCGGACATTTCACGTCTGGTTTTGATGTCGTACCGGACACCGGACAAGGAGGTCAAAGGTTGGCAACCCTACTTATAATGCGAAATTCTTTCTTACAAGTATTCACTAGCAACAATGCAGTACGAGCAACAATTTCATATTACGTGACGATTACAGTCAATGTATAGAATCCCCCACAGATTTATTCTTTTTATGAAAGAAAACTCGTGCTACACCTATGTTCACAGAAGAATATCAAACTATAGCTAACTAGGGAGTTGTTCTGTATATTTCCAGTTTCATCCAAAATTATGAGTCATTCTTTGTACATATAATCACTAGATCGAGGCACGTAACAATTTATTTCGAACGTGGCGACATCTCCTGGGCATTTTATAAACAAACGCATAAACCAATACAATTAAGTTTAAAAGATACCTCACATTGCAACAGAAATTACGCGTATTTGTTTCCAATACCATTTTATTTCTCTCACGACTGCAGTTACCTACCTAGAGGCTTCATTATTATTTCCATCCACTTTCTTTATTAATTAGCCTGCTATTATCAGTTTTGCACCGATGTAAACTGAGTCTAAAAAGCAACTGTTACTTGTTACTGGCTTAATAACTCCAGAAGAGAGATATGAAATGAATAGCTATTTTGTAAATGGGAACTTTATGCTTTTAAGAATAGCAATATCATTTCATGTTTTCATGTGAAGGTTTTCTTTTGAAATGTTTTGTTCTAGCATTAGTTTGCGTACATTTGTTTGCGTAGTCTAGTGGCGTGGATTGAGTACCGAATTACAGGTCAACACTGCAAAAGGTGGATATGAAACGATATTTTTTTTACTGCGTTTTTCATGATTACCATCAGTCCTATCAGGATAGTTTCTTGAATTAAGACCAGGTATTCTACCAGGATTTTCAGTTTGGAGTTTGAAAGGCTACAATTAGGAGAGTGTACGTAGAGTTAACCGTAAAACTTTTAAGTTGGGGGTTATGATCGAGAATTTCGAGAGGTAACGCCCCTCAGGGGAATTCAGCAGAATCACTCATGCACGTGAGTAACCGTAGTATGTAAAATGTTTTTTAACCAATTCCTAGACCAGAAACATTCACATGGTGAGAAATCTGGCAAACAGGTTAGTCAGAGGAGAAATTTGTTATCGTCACCTGTAATATGGCCAACCCAGCGCTGTGGAAGAAAACAATTGACAATCACTCACATATTCGTGTAAAATAAAGGAATCTATGTCCACTCAGTGCATCTAGCTGAAATAATCTCCTTTTAAAACCGCACAGGAAACTCTCAGTGTACACTAACGAAAAATTTGGAACTTTGAATTCGAGTACACAGAATGTACTATCGTGCTGTCTTACCATTTTGGAAACTGCGGACCCGTAACGCTGCATAGGGCATAATCGAACTGTCAGAAACGCATATGAAACTTGCCCTTCCGAGGAAAGAGTTCTTATCTGTGCATTGTGAAATAATTTCTTCTCTTATCTCTGTTCTGAGAACGAATAAGTAACTATCTTATTCAGTTACGAAATCCAACCATCCTTTTGTGAACTCCCTGTATTACTTATTGTCTGAAAAGCTTGTTCAAACATCAAAATTGGGCGTTGTAATATATCAGAAATCCCTAGTTCTAAGGGTTTTTCGTATTTTGAATTTTTCATTATTTTATGGCCTTTAAACAACTCTGGATCAGGCCGAAGGAATATCTCGAGGTTATGAGACTTCCCAATACTTCTACACATCCTTATTTTTAGCTGCACCCCATGGATGGAATCCAACAATGACCTGGTAGATCTGACCTGGCGTTGGTAGTGGAGGTTTTATAAAACTGGCGCCGACGTGTGCCAAGTCCTAGATTTGTATGTAACATTGTGGAGAAATGACGTAGCTTAGTAGGTCACTTGGGCACAATTCAACTCTTTTATATACCAGCAAATCACACCTTGACTTTGGAATAGCTGAGAAAGATTGTAACAAATAGAATTAGTGTATGGATGTAGGCCGACGTGCACCACATGATTTGTCACGTGAACATACCTAAATCTCCCTTCACACTAACTCTTTACCACTTAGATCTTCATTTGTTTCATATCGCTGAGAAAATAGATGAGACAATACAGTTCTCAGTACACTCTTTTAAGCAACCAAGCCAAGCATTTACTGATTACAAGAAACTTAAACAACGTTGAAAACTACTACAATTAATATTAGCAAATCAACATTAAAGAAGAGCGAATATACATTAAATGTCACTTACAGAAGCCAAGGGATACAGGTGACACTGACGAAAAAAAGAATTAGAGGCAATCTTCTATATATAACTCGAAATATATGTGACACAAAATTGTCATATTTTGTATAAACAAACCTTGGATCTTAATGTGTCCATGTACAAAATATGATAGTTTTGTGTTATATATAAAAGTTAATAAGAGATACAGCCAAAGAAATTGCAAGCATCCAAAACAAAGAGAGAGAGAGAGCAAAATCTCAGAAGAAACTACACTCTTGATGAAGAAAAGGGAAATGAAAGAAGAGGAAAGTTACATAAAGCGGACTGACTACATAGAGCTAAATAAACCTATAAAGCAGAAAATCAGGGAGGATGTACGAAGATACAACAAGCATCTTGTTAGAAATACAATCGAGGAAAACAAGAGCCTGAAAAAAACCAAACAACAGCTCATGATAGGGAAAAAACAAATAATTGTCGTTAAGAGACCAGACGTGATCGTAACACGAAATAAGGAAGGGATTATAAACAAAATATTTGAAAATTTCTACAGAGAATTGTACTACTCCGAAGAAGAACTAATAAAAGAAAATTCAGAAGAAAATGATGTAGAAGTTCCGGGCGTAATGAAAGAAGAAGAGGGATGAAGACCGGAAAATCGTCAGGAGAAGATGGACTCACAGCAGAGATGTTAAAATGGGGAAGTGAAAAGATGAAAGAGGAAATTGCTAAATTATTCTCGATGTGCATGAGGAAGAGAAATATACCCTCAATTTGTAATAATGCTATTATTATTTTGTTGTACAAGAAAGGGGACAAAGAACGCGTCGAAAACTAGAGACCAATTAGTTTACTGTCAGTTCTATACAAAATGTTCACCAAAGTTATTTTGAATCGTATTGAACGGGACTTGGATTTTAACCAGGGAAGGGTACAAGCCGGATTTCGTCGTGGATTTAGCACAATGGACCACATACAAACATTGAATGAAGTTATGGAAAGGACTAATGAATATGAACTTCCACTATGTCTGGGATTCATAGAGTTTGAAAAAGCGTTCGATTCGGTCTTTCTGGTGGCAGTACTTGAATCACTTGAACATCAAGGCATCGAAAGTGCATATTATACATCAAATTATTGCCAAACATTTACTCGACTGTTACATAAAATGAAAAAGTTAAAGTTGGAAAGGGGAAAAGGCAAGGAGATTCAATTTCTCCAAAACTATTTTCTGCGGTCCTGGAGAGAGTGTTCCAAAATTTAAACTGGAATGAAGTTGGAATTAAAATTAATGGCAAATATCTTCACCTACAGTTCGCTGATGATATAGTCCTGTTTGATCAAGTGCGGAAGAAGTGCAAACCAGAATGGAAGAGCTGAGTAATGAGAGTTCGAAAATAGGACTTAAAACGAATTTAAGTAAAATAAAAGTAATGTACAATCAACATGTTGCAAAGAAGGAAATAAAGATTAACGGGGAGACAATAGGCATAGTTGATGAGCATGTTTACGTAGGCCAGCTCAAACATCGAATGCCAAGTTGACTGACGAAATAAATAGAAGATGTTAAATGGCGTGGAGTTCATTTGAAAGACTACACTTTATTTTCAAAAGCAAACTAAAAATGTGTCTGAAGCGTAAAGCTTATAATCAATGTTTCTTACCCGTGATGATGTACGGCTGTGAAACTTGGACATTGAATGCGCAAACGACTCAAAGATTAAGAGTCATACAAAGAGCAATGGAGAGATACATGCTAGGAATAACTAGGATGGACAGGAAGATAAATGAATGGATTCGCGCATAAACAAAGGTAGACGGATGTAATCAATACTGCGAAGATGAAGTGGAAATGGGCCGGCCACACAGTTAGACGAACAGATAGAAGATGGATGACAAATGTATTACATTGGATTTCGAGATAAAGGAAACGACCGACACGACGTCCAATTGTAAGATGGGTAGATGAAATCAAGCGTTTTTCAGTAGATACGTGGATCGAGATGGCAGAAGAGCGAGATATGTTGAGTGAAAGGGGGAAGGCCTTCATCCAGCAGTGGATAGGAAACAGCTGAATATGATGATGATGATGAATTAAAAAACATACCTCTAATTGTTTTTATTCGCCAATGACACTTGGCATTAGACTCCTCAAATGCTATCTAGAAATGTCCATTTATGTAGTTATATTAAGGTTCTCATATATTTATTTTAGAGCACGATCATTTAAAAAAATCACGAGATACATCAAGTTGCCATTGCAATATGTACTTATCGTGCTCAAATATATATTTGTATGGCCTTCCTTGTTTGCAGATTGCACATCCACAGATAAAAAAACACACATATGAATCTGGTTTACAATTTTCTCTTTTACTTTTACAAATATAAAGATACATTTATGTGTTTACATAATTTAATTGAAGAGTGCTCCCCCTACCTTCCTCTCCTATATTTGAGTGGAATATTTGTGTATTTGTTAAAACGGAATTTAATTAATTATATACTAGTCGGTGAAAAGGGGACATTTGTACCATTAAATAAGTTTCAGCTTACCTGTGTCTCTAGAGATATAACATGGTAAATTAAAATGGGTAACAGATATTTTGTTATACACAAGAAAAATAATCATTTTAATTAATTTTAATTCGCCCATCATAAAAATACCTAGTACCGACTTACCGTACCTCACATTTTAATAATAAATATCGTGTCGATTAAAACAAGATGAATTTTCCAAGGTTTTAGTGAGAAATTCTGAGTATAATAGTTGTGCTTATTTCTAGCCAGAATAGTAGTTGCAATTTATAATTATTCAAAATGTCACTTCGATGCATTCTCAAAGATTACTATATTTTCTTGTAAAAGGTTATTAATTCAATTTTGGTGTGCTATTCAAACGTACGTTAATATAAATTATCATAAGAGCAATGTTTTAAGTAAGTGTTTTTCAATCTTTCAATACTCACGGACCGGTAACTTATAAAGCTTTTCAAAGGGCCGGGAAGATGCCAGTATATTCTAGTTGTTTTGAAAAGAAAAAGTAAACTTTAATCTCAATTTCGAAGTGTCGTAATCTACAAAACAAGGGTTAAATAATTAAATATATTAATTTTCCAAGGACCGGCGGTTGAAAATAACTACTTTAAGCAAAAGTATCAATTATGAAATAAAAAATCAGTAGATGTCTCTGTATATTGTTGTTTTACTGCATTACTCTTTCAACTGAAATATCTATTTAATTGTTTATTTTTGCTCAACATTCAAGTGAAAAAAATACAGTAATATATTTGTCAAGATTTTAAACCTATATGAAATATCGTGACGCTGATGTTCAATGTAAAACTTAATTTTCTTACGCACAGAAAGTGTCTACATACATACAAAGTATGCACGATTCTTTACAAAGTGTGCACAATTTCAAAACACTACTTTTTCTTTAAAGAACCAGTAATGGGTTTTCTATGCTCGTGCTTCTGATTAAGTTACACAGTATCCATGTTCAATTGAATTTTTGTAGTATAGTGGAAGGCCCACTAGCACCGAAGATATTTTAAAACTAAAATTGTTTATTAAAATATCTTCCAGAAAGAAAGTCTTATGGCTGAGTGAGTAAATATGGATACCGCAATTTAAATCGAATAGGTTGGTAACACTGACTACTTGTCATCTTAGGAACGTGAACACCCACAGTACTTATTTGTTGTCTCGAATAATGTTGATGCCAAGTTCGGTGTGGATATCTCTAACCGTATGCAAGCAAATTGAAAGAAAAATGCATATTAGAATTTTAGAGTGGTTGGCAACATTTGGGACTGTGGTGTAAGAGCAAGGCGGTTGCACCGGCTCTGCGCTGATCTAGACAAGAGCTTTCCAACGATACTTCAACCACGTCTCTACACTTTGTGGTTTATGAAATATATATATATTGGTCGCAAATTGTCAACAGCAACAGCTGTGGTGTCTCGGTGGGGCAGAGACATCTATAGCATTTTTCTATTGTGTTCAATTATATTTATGACAATTTTGATGCCGATAGGCCTAACAGAATTGAAACAATTTGGAAATTCTAATTTTAAAAAAAATGGTTGACACACTAACCTATTGTACCAATTAAGACGATTTCAGTGGCTCTTAGCTAGTCTAGTGAAGACATTTCCAACGACACCTGGTTCCTGATATCTATATTTTGGTCACAAAAAGATGAACGGACGGACCGAGCGGTATTATAAGGATCCTTTTTGTAAGCTACCTACAGAAGAATTCGTTCTATCTTCTGACGAATCAGATCGTGGGTTTATGGTTTATCTGTAATAAGATCGTGACAAAGTCGAGCAGTACTTGAACAAGACGAAGGCTATTCTGTCAGAGGAATACTTTTCGCATGATATTTACTTATTTCAACCAACAATCTTTTGTTTCGTAAAATAATATAACATTAAACACGATATTTGTTTGCTCGTATTAATATTAAATATCAGAAGAATCGTATTGGGGAACATTTCAGTACTAGGTATGTGAGAAGTATTACAAGCAGAGCTGAAACGAATCCCTTGGTAATACGGGTCAAGTTTTGTACCAGGTCTATCCTTGTGACCCTATCTGACCCGGGGGAAAAATTAGTTTTAATACTTCCCTTATTGTTCACTGTTGGGTTTGAGGAGCATTTCTTTAGAGGATACCGGGAATTTTAAGCTTTCAGAGCACGAAAAATACGACGCCGAAAAGTTCTTGACCATAGTAATAACATGTGGAAAGAGTCCCATGTTCCCAGAAAGGACAAAGTATAGCCAGAGAGGTGCAAATAACCCCGCTCCGGAATCCCGGGTCAAGATTGCTTCACCAGATCAAGATTTGATCATCGAGCCTCCGAGTACAGTCAGTCTGGTCATTTCGCTCAAGACAGGGTTACCGAGTAATTCGTGTCAAGACTGAGCCACGTTTCGGATAGACACTCTGGATCCGGGTCAGGCTGTATGAAAAGAAGTCTACCAAAATAATTTTATGGAATTTTAATGGATTGGATTTTATGGGATTTTAATTGTTCTGAAGTGCAAAATTATTTGTTAATCATTAAAGATTGGAATTATCGATACTGGAATTTTTCTTTTTTCTTTTTTTTTTAAAGATCCAAGCTTCTTCTAGTTGAATATCAAACCTACCTTTCCTGTCACTTTATGGGAAGTGGGAGTTTAAGAATTACGAAATAGATATATTCATGCGGCTGTGACGTTTTTCAAACCCATCCCAATGTCGTTCCTCTTAGCACGTATAGATGTGTTGTTGTCACGGTTTCCGTAAAATCTTCATTTTATTACATACCTACTCCTAGGGCCCTTGGCATCAGTCTTTTGTGGCAGGAAGATAAATTAATAGTAAGTTCTGAGACGTAAACATTCTATATATATATATTTATAGAATGAATAGATGCTGTGATCATATTTCTGTTACGAGATGATATTTTCTAAGGTTTCGGAAGTTCAATTTGTCATATGACATTTTCATTAATATTTCTTTTGTTGAGTAACTAAAAACGTTTCAGAAGTTGTCGATATGCAAGATTTATTTAGCACCATGAACTTGGATGTTAAATTAGGTGTTTATCCAACAAAGCTTTATTACACAAGTGAGGCGCAACCCAATCGCGGACTGCGCATATAAGCTACTATCAGGCTTCAGGAAAGAGCATTCTATTTGAATGAATGGGAAAATTGCGACGAGACCTTTACCAAGACACCTCAACTACCTTCCTTCTCCAAGTAGTTCCTGAGTTGAAAATTCCCCGTCTCTCCGGAACCGCTCGTGTGATCTGGTTTATCTATATAGATTTGAACTCGTCTCGCCAAGAGCTTTTCAACGACACCTCAAACACCTTCCTAGCCCTGTTAATTCCTAAGTTTTTTAACTGCTCACTTAATCTTTGGAACCCCACTGTAATGTGCATGATCTATATGGGTTTGAACTCGTCTCTATAAGACCTTTCCAACAATATCTCAACTACCTTCATATGCCAAATAATGACTAAGTTGAAGATCATCCCGGAACTCGGGATCCGCCTCTATAATGTGTATTATCTATACGAGTTTAAACTCTCCTCGCCGAGACCTTTCCAACGACACCTCAAACACCTTCCCAGGCGTAGTAGTTCCGAATTGAAACTTGTCGACGGACGGACAGAGCGGTTGTATAAGGCTTCACAGGACTTATTGCTGAATTTTAAGTATATTTGTACGAACAAATAACCCAAGTCATACAGAAGCCTGAGAGCTGATGTCTATCTGGAGCAGGTATGTGTAACGTAACTTTCATGCCTTTCGTATGTACTAATCCGACATTCGTCTAGTGAAATTGTGGAAAATTTCAGAAAAACCTGAGTTAGGGTGTTCGACAGCAGTCAAAATGGTCCTTTGTATCTATCCAGTGTCTATCCGAAGTCCTGCTGTTACCATCCATTAAATTATTTTTATCTATCTTTCTTTCCCATTCTTTTTCTCTTCCTTTTCTATTCCATTATATTTTCTTTCTTTCCTTTCTTTTTCTTTGTTCTTTCTTTCCCTCTTCCTTTACCCTCTCTGTCTTTTTCTTAATATTTCTTCCTTTTTTTTCTTTTTCTTTCCTTTCTTTCTATTCTCTTTCTTTATTTTTCATTCTGTTCATTCTCTTTTCATCTTTCTTTCTGTCTTTTCCTTTGTTTTCCTTTCTATATTTTTCTCACATTTTCTTCTCTCCATTTTATTTGTTTTCTTTCCTTTTATTTTTCTTTCTTTTCCCCATTTTTCTTCCTTTTTTATTTTTATTTTCTCTTTCCTTCCTGTCGTCCCTTTCCTTTTCTCCCTTTATTTATTTCCTCATTTCTTTCTGTTCTTCTCTCTTTTCCTTGTAATTTCTTGCTCTTTCTTTTTTTATTTCTTTTCCTTTCTATCTTTCTTTTTACTTTGTTTTTTCTTTCTCTCTTTTTATTTCTTTTCCTTCCTATCTTTCTTTTTACTTTGTTTTTCTTTCTCTCTTTTTCTTTCTTTCTTTCATTTTCTCTTTGTTTTTTTCATCCTTCCTTTCTATCCTGTTTCTTTATTTTTCTATCTTACATTCTGTTCATTTTCTCTTCATCTTTCTTTCTGTCTTTTCTTTCATTTCCCTTTCTTTATTTTTCTCATTTTTACTTCTTTCCTTCATGTTTCTTTCTTTCCCCCTTTTTTCTTCCTTTTTTATTTTTCCTTTTTCTTTCCTTTCTGTCGCCCTTTTTCTTTTCTTCCTTTAATTCTTTCATGTCTTTCTGTTCTTCTTATTATTTTCTCTCTTTTCCTTTCTTCCTCTTTCTTTTCTATTTCTTTTCCTTCCTATCTTTCTTTTCACTTTATTTGTCTTCCTCTCTTTTTTATTTCTTACTATCCTTTTCTTTTTGTTTTTTTCTTTCCTTGTGTGTCCGTGAGTGAGAGGGTCTGTGTGTATGTGAAATGTCTATATGATTCGTAAATCACTCTGCACGAAATATCAACACACACTACATAAATTACAGCAGGCATTGTAAACCGTGAAATTGATTTAAATACTCCACAAGCATTCATACATAGATTGATGCAACTTTACACATACATGGAGATGGAGAGGAAGAGAGCGAGAGAGGGAAGAGAAAACATAAAACAAAACAAGCAATAAACACACCCGAACCAAAATATTTGCCAAGCAATAAAGTTTGAATGAAATTTACACTGATTTTGTTTTCAAATCAAGACAATTACGTATTATAAAAATTACAACAAGCCTTCATAATTATATTTGATTTGGTACATTTAATTCTGGGTGAATTCGGTAAATGAAGAAAACTAATCCAAAGAAAATGATCTCCCACCGCTGAGTCACTAGATTGAAAACGACCGTATACATCAAGGTCACTGAACCGGAATCTGAAACCAGTTTCTATGTAGCTTATTTACTAGGGACCCTAACCTGTGTTGCAAAGGGGGAGAGCATGTAAACATCCTTATTCAAGTTTGGCATTTACTGTACTAGTTCAATTGATTTGCAAGTTTGATTTGAGCTTGATATAGACTGTTGAGTTAATATGCTTGGCCGCTAGTGTTATGGTAAACTTCTTACATGCTTGTTGTAACAAGCTGCTTGATATAACAGGTTTACAGAAAACTAATTCTATACCAACTAACTAACTCTATGGCTTATGGAACTCGCAAGTTCATCGACGCAGTAACAAACATTCGCCATTTGATTCTATCCTGGGCTATATCATACCAGTTTTCATCACGAACACCTACTTCTCTTCTAATATTGTCCTCCCAACGACGTCTCGGTCTTCCCAATGGTCTCCTTCCATCCGGCCTTCCAACCAGGATAGAATATAATCTTCGTTTTTCCTCCATCCGAGCTACATGGCCTGACCACCTTTGTCGTCTCGATTTCATTATTTTTACAACTGGTGAATCGTACAGTCCGTGAAGTTCTTCATTATGCAGCCTCCTCGATTCTCCAGTCATCTCGTCCCGTTTCGGCCCGTATATCTTTCTCAAAACCTTATTTTCAAACACACGTAATTTATGTTCATCTGCTATGCTAGGGTCGTACTCCAACTTTCGCAACTATAAAGTATTACCTGCAGAATAAAGGTTCTGTATATTTTCAATTTCCTTGATATTAATCGCGATATTAGAAGTTTTTGGACTGAATAGAAAGATGCGTTCCCTCATACTAAGCTACTTTTTATTTCTTCCGTGACCTCATTTTTGCTTGTTACGTATGCTCCCAAGTATCTTAATTTCTTCACTTTCTCTATGACCTCATCCCTAATTCTTATGTTTTTCTTTCCTTCATTCCCTGTGTTTCGGCTTCTTATCATGTATTTTGTTTTATCTATGTTTACCTGTAGACCTATATGATCGCACGCTTCTACTAAGACATCGGTGTTGCTTTGTAGTGTATCTATATCGTTCCCTATTAAATCTACATCATCCGCGTATACGAACAGTTGATTCAAACCATTCATTGATAGTCCCTTCCTGTCCCTTTTAATTTTTAAAATCGCATATTCTAACGCAAAGTTGAACAGTAGTGGTGACAAGCCATCGCCTTGTTTCAATCCGTTGCGAATCTTGAAACTATCTGACATATTATTACCTGTCTGTATTCTGCTTATGGGGTTGTTGAGACACATCTTCACAAGTTGAACCATTTTTTTCGGAATTCCAAATTGTATCAGGATACTGTATCTCAACTAGTAAGTATAATTCAAACTTGAATTAAGCTTGCAGACTTTGCCATAGCAAGCTTAATGCAAGCTTCTACACTTGAGGTGGCAAGCTTCTAATAAGTTTGAATTAAGCTTCATCTGTTATCGAAGAATAGGATATCTGTAAAAAATTACAATTTAGTTACTTATAATCAATAGGTCTGCGATGCCTCGCACGCCGCAGGTTGAACATTATTAGTCCTGATCGCAGCTAAGATCATAAACAAAACAAAGTGGTTCATATCCAGCCCTCGGGGCCTAGTGGTTACGACCGCTGATACCTTGGAGACGACGCGGTTTCGAGTCCCGACCACGCCGACAATCCTGACTATTTTTCAGATTTCTCCTTAGTCCAACAAAGCGAATATACCAGGATGGCATCCTTTAATATAAACTCTGTCCTCTACCCTTTCCATCACTGACACAGAAGAGTCCCAATGTCTTCACGATAAGACAAACTTCGACCATAGGTGTACAGGTTGACAATAAAACATCCGGCAATCAATAATCCAGTTTCATCCATATTCCCCCATGAATGTCGGAGCGCACTTTTAAATTTACCTCGTTTGTAACAATGTAGGGAAATCACATGTAAATAGTCAGTTTCATTTAAAACGAAAATTGGTTTATTAGTAGTACGTGTCGCCTAACCACTTCGTAGGATAATAGATGGCGTAACATTTGCAATTTTTTGGAAATCTCATTTATAGTCCAGGATCTAAATGGGGTTGAGCATGCACTGAGAAGTTGATGCAATTTTATTTTTGATTGTTGTTCTGGGCACTTAGGTAATGGTAAAAACGCATGGCGTCACCCCCTGGGCGAAGTGGGGATATGGCGGGAGTGCCATTTACTTGAGCGCTTTATCTTGGGAACGAATAAAGGTAGAGCCACGGAAAAAACGGTTTTACTTACTTTATTACAATAACAGACTTTCTTCATAAAAGTTACTTCATTACAATACCATTCACCATACTAATCTGCTTCCAGATCACGTTTTGTAAACACATTTTTGCATTTATCTTTACAAGAACAATATGTACAGCTAGAAGTTTCCTTTTGGAAACATAGACCAGATGGTTTAGAACAGTTTGTGCACTTGAACAGTGGAATCAAGGTGTCTGGTAGAGCTGTATTCGTCATTAATTGTGGACGTAAGTTGTTCTTGTCATCTAGGTAGAATCCATAATTAGTTAGGTCCAGAGGCTCTACAAAGGCAGTTGTTCATCTTGTCCATTAATACAGCTGGGCGATGCATCTCAACACGTGGCGTTGGAAGCTATTTGAAGTGCAAGGTAAGCAACTTATATCGGTTGCTGCTGATGGGTTGGACAAGAAGTGGATGTAACTACTTTCATCGCATGAAGTGCCCCTTTTCCGCACTATCTTCAATAGATAACCTCCAACTGCTGTAGTTGTTCGGCAGGAACTTGATCTTCGTTCAAAATCTGAAGTGAATCCAAAAATGATTCTGATTTTTTAATTAGATTGAGTGTCTGTTTTTTGGTTCCAACTTTACTTGTAGAATCACATCCTGTAAAGACCTGTAAAGTATTTTTGATTTAGTAGTCTGATATGTACTTTATAAGATTTCTTTTGTTTTCGGGTAATGCAATGTAGCGCGATCATTGTTTTGGAATCTTAGTAAGATCGTTGTGGATCTTCATTACTAATGGTGACTTTCCTTTACATCTTTACATCCCGGAAAGTTTCAAAATTTGACAAGACAGAAAAAGAGAAAAAGGGTTGCTTTGACAAATGTTAGCTCAGTAATAATGTTAGCTCATCAAAGACACTTTGACCTACAAGATTTGTTAAAACATGAACTACTGGATTACGCACCAAGTTTGGCAAACGAAAATGGCTACCTGAAGAAAAGTGTGAAATCTGATCTAATAAAATATCATTGAAACTGAGACTTGTTGTCACAAACCATTGCAAGACTTAAATTTGCTTGACAACCAAGTACATATCCTGGATGGCATGGCCTTCATTCATTCCTTGTCAAATTTTGAAACTATCCGGGATTTGGCAGAGAACCAATTGTCTCAGGGGGAGAAAGTTCCAGAAAACAAGTCAACTACTCGAGTAGACCTCGTTTATGACAGATATAGCAATATATCCACCACACTAAACAATGCAGGAAACAGTTTAAAATGTAAAGGAAAGTCACCATCAGTAATGAAGATCCACAACGATCTTACTAAGATTCCAAAACAATGGTCTCCCTACATTGCATTACCCGAAAGCAAAAGAAATCTTATACAGTACATATCAGACTATCTAATCAAAAATATAAATGTTCCTGCTAGGAAAGCACTTTTCATATCAGGAGGATTTGAAGATGAAGACGAGTGCTACTCCAAGAATGAGGACCAAACCATTATCGAACGTGCAAACTTAAAAAGAAATCTAATCGAAGCAGATACAAGATTTTTTTTGCATTCAAAAGATGCAGTGATTCAAAGTGAATATGCAATCACCATAATTGTTTATAGCCCAGACACCGATGTATTTGTATTACCTATATACTTCTGATATGATTTTAAGGAAATCGGTTGTAATAGTATGTGGCTAGTTGTTGGTGTTGGCGAAAGAAAAAGAGCCTTAGGTTGCCATTTAGCGTTCGAAGCTCTTGGCTATAAAATATCCAGAAGCCTACAGCTATTCACGTCTTTACAGGATGTGATTCTACAAGTAAAGTTGGAACCAAAAAGCAGACACTCAATCTAATTAAAAAATCAGAATCATTTTTGGATGCACTTCAGATTTTGAACGAAGATCAACTTCCTGCCGAACTACAGCAATTGGAGGTTATCTATTTGAAGATTGTGCGGAAAAGGGGCACTTCATGCGATGAAAGTCGTTACATGCACTTCTTGTCCAACCCATCAGCAGCAACCGATATAAGTTACTTACCTTGCACTTCAAATAGCTTCCAACACCACGTGTTGACATGCATCGCCCAGCTGTATTATTGGACAAGATCAACACTGCCTTTGTAGAGTCTCTGGACCTAACTCTGGAGTCTCCATAATTAGTTATGGATTCTACCTAGATGACAAGAACAGCTTACGTCCACAATTAATGACGAATACAGCTCTACCAGACACCTCGATTCCACCGTGCAAGTGCATACACTGTTCCAAACCATCTTGTCTATGTTTCCAAAAGGAAAACTCTTGCTGTACATTTTGTTTTTGTAAAGATAAATGCAAAAATGTGTTTACAAAACGTGATCTGGAAGCAGATTAGTATGGTGAATGGTATTGTAATGAAGTAACTTTTATGAAGAAAAAGTATGGTATTGTAATAAAGTAAGTACAACCGTACCTTTATTCGTTCCCAAGATACAAGCGCTCAAGTAAATGGCACTCCACCCACATCCCCCTCCCCCGCGTTGTTGACCACGCGGGGGTGACGGCATGTGTTTTACCATCACCTAAGTGCCCAGAACAACAATCAAAAATAAAATTGCGTCAACCTTTCAGTGCATGCTCAACCCCCTTTAGATCCCGTACTATTAATACTTGTACTATCTTTTGTAAGGAAACTTTTTGCACCATTTAACTGTAAATATGAATTTGTGTGTAGTTATATAATTTTATTTTATTTTAAACTAATATCTAGTTTATTAATTATTAATTACTGTAATTCAACAGTCGTAATATATGTAAGCAAATGTAATGATCCCTGGGACATGCACAAAGCAGTTAGATCGCTCTAAACTAAATAGGTAGATTACGTTTCAGAAAATAAAGCAAACAATTATTTTAACCACGTGATTTTTGTTCAGAAATAATTCCCTTTCAGCAATGAGGAATTCCCCAAGTGACCGCTTCTCTCGCCAGGAGTGGAACTTGGATAGCGAAATATTTCTTTATCAGGCGTATCGGTATCTTACTTTCCCTACCTAGTGGAAGCCTACTACAAACGACCATATCTTTCTCCGAGGTTTGGAATTTGCAGTGCAGTATTTCTACATTCTCTCAACCTGTGGGCCGCGGGAGACCGTTTCTCTTCGGAGGACCGGAACTCACTTCGTGTCGGTTGTCTCACACATCCTTGAGGGATAGCATCTTCGGGTGGCCGTTTCACTTCGTTAGGAACGAAGTGTGGTCTCTTTACCTTAGTTCCTGCCCTTCACTGGGCTTCCCAGTGTCCAGCTTGCCCGCTGCGTCGCTGAGGCTATCACATCAGGTGTTATATTTAAAATATGAGACTCAGTGTTGCCATAATCATCGTTGTTACATTCAGATTATGAGACTTAGTGTTGCCATAATCATTGGTGTTATACTTTGGATCAATTTTGTTTTCTGGATGCGCCGTTTATGTTTTGACGGCGCTGTACTCTAGAATAAGATGTTTGGTCATACTTACCGCCATCTGCACACAGAAGAGTTTACCTGGTACGTATGTTTATTTTTCCACCGCTGGATGGCAATGCATTAGTTGGATTCTTTTTTAACGTCTGGTTTATTTTGCTTATTAGCATTAACAATCTTTTAAAATAAATATTAACTAAATTTAAAAATTAATTAAATAATGAAAAACCTGATAACAAATAGAGATTAGAAACTGATCTGTATAAATTCCCAATGCATTAAATTTGCTTTTCATTTAATGTTTAATTTTCTGGAAAGCACAGTAGCCGTTTTCTGTTAAATATGTACAGCATTTTCGAATATGTTGTACTGGCTGCAGTTCTCAGGTTCCGACGTTCCAGGATTTTTTATTGTCAACCTGTAGTACTTTACTTGGTCAATCACTTTTCTTCATGGATCTTATAAGTCAGTTATGGGAACCAAAGAGTCAAACTAAATTGACTTTTTTATATATAACAATAGCTTAAGTTTAGTCACATCTGAAAGAAAATAATGTTTGTTAATAATTCCGCCTTCAATCACAGTCACATATCTTGATATGCGTCCTTAGTTGAGTCAACCATTGCTCAGAAGCCAATATTTTTGCGGTTTTTGTCGATCTAATTAAAGATATAAAGCCACATATACCTTTCGTTTGTAATAAAGAGAAAGATAATTCAGCTAAAAAATAGATGTTCTTGTTTGAAAATTTAATTTGTTTTATCGCAACATCTAAAGTACCATTGTAACTTGAAAAAATATTATTTGCTGTAACCGTTACTATAGAAATTGCAGACAGGCGTGTGGATGATAAATAATTTCCACTGTTTGCACGCGTTTCTGCTTTTGAAGCACAAAAAAATGTAAATGAATCCCGCTCACCCACATCCCTCTCACCATGTACGCATTTCATTATTCTCAAGCTAATTCAGAGCTTGGAGACGTTATTGTTTTGGGATGACGTGACCTGGGGAGAGAAAGAGAGAGAGAGAAACGACATATTTCAAAGAGCAGAAACTTCTTACCAGTTTAAACAATTTTCTTCTTTGGTAATTTTAAATTCTATATCCTCTGCAATATTAAAAATGCTTCATTGTTGTACGTTCATGTCTACAATCAAGCGATTACGACAATGAACCAAGCCAAAAATAAACGGTGAGCACGGATAGAAATCTCCCAATCGTTACACAAATTCTTCTTTAAAAGTTTGAATTTGTGGGAACCAGTAGGAACAATGAAAAATGACGTAAGCGCACAGAAGCATTATGGGTAATTGTGCTCCCATCTAGGGTTAAAAAAATAATCATCTTAAATCCTGATAGTCAAATATTATAAAGCAGCTGAAACTTATACATTGTAAACAACCTGTTTGAATTTAATTGAAAATATGGCCTTCAGGTATCTAAGACTCAGGCAGGGATAGAGGAGGGAAAATGATTCGGGAAAGTGTCGGGCAGAGCCTATGTTGAAGGTACCATTCCGGTATTTGCCTCGTGTGACTGAGGAAAAACCTTAGTCAGGATAGTAGGGATCGAACCCACTACCTCCCGAATGTTTGAAAACACTGCAATAGTCCAGGAATGATTTCACTATGGTACAAGGGTGAAGACGCTAGAAGCACCCAAAGGTACCTGAGTCTTGTCACAAATGGTGACTTAAGTCGAGTTGATTTATCATTTGCTGTCTGCCGAGACAGTGCGTTGTTTGTTAGAAGGCCAAGAAATCTACGTTCAACCCACTGAATGCATTTAAGCAAAGTTTATGAAGCTGTCATTAGATGTATACACATGTCAACCACTTCTCGTATATTCCATCACAATGGGAAGCTTTTGCGGGGACATCTCTTTCAAGATACACTCCGTAGTTCTAGTCAGTCCACAAATACAACCATTGGGTACAACCTTTATTGTTATTTGCTAAACCCTTTAAAATAGGGTTTTTATAGATTTTTAACTAAAAAGTTTAAAGTTAGCGTGTTCGAGAATTTGGGGATGATACACCCTATTGGGGGGATCTAACAGAATCTCTGGACTTACTTCATGACTTGTAGAGATATTGTGTCGTTTGTGAGGATGTGACTGTGACTTTAGCCGCTCTATCTCTTAAACTAGGCACAATTTGACAAAACAAAACAATTTTTCGTCCTTGTGTTTATAAATAATTTCTTGAAAAATTGTCCTGTATTTTTCATGTACTTCGTATATTGTGTATGTGATTCATATGCATGTATAGGAAAATCCACTTAAGAGTACACTACAAGAGATCCAATTAGAAGAGCATTGATTTCGAAATTGGTTGACTATGCACGGGTTGATCATGTCAGTTTTTCAAGGTACTATCCACTCCTATTGTTTTGGCAGTTCTATTATTTCCTTAGCGTAGAACAAAATTGCCTGATGTCGTAACGACTGCAAAACATCTTTCTTTATTGTTTCATCTCTGAAATTTCTTCCCTCCCAGATTCCTAATTTGAATCCCGGAAATTCCTCAGACATAATGATCACCCACTGGAATTGAACGCAAGACCATCTGAATGCGAAGACAACACTCTACCACTGAGCTATACCCGCTGGGTACACTACGTGAGAAGTCAAGAGTTCTGAGCCGATACAAGATGTATTGTCATTATTGAAACATAACTAAACATAGCCATCTTGAGAACACAACATTCTTCATAGTAATAATATCAAGAAACAAATAACATTTATTGTTTACATATATTCAGAAAATTATCGCGAAGCATGTTTTCTGCAACGCGCACTAGGTGTAGTAGAAGTTGGAACTTCCTGGAGTCCTTGAATCTGTATGAAAATAGAGCCTTTTCTCCATTCAGAGGTAAACTTCCATGACACACCCGACACATCTTATTTCCATCTCTAATTAGTTTCCCACAATGCCCCTCATCAATATATTCCAATGACGTCAGCAGCTAATATTTGTGCTACTACGCTTGCTGCTGTAGTTCTAGTTTTATGTATTCTTGATATCTCCTTTTGTATTCAACAAAATATCTTGTTACCAGACAACGAGAAAATCCTTCTAAAATAATTTTTCGAAGTTAAAAGTATTACGTTTGTTTAATATATGGGGAAAAGATGGCGAGCTTAACGAAAGGGTAGTTTTTCTAGTGATACATACATGGGATTCTTCTAAACAAGTAACAAAATGGAAAATAATAGGAATTTAATCTCATAACCATTTCACTTTCATTATTTCATTCATGAGCACCCCACCCAGCGGGGTGTTTTGCGCAGGTACAACATTTACGTTCCATGTTAATTGAATTCACAATTTGAAGTTTAACTTTTGTGGTTTTCATTGCAATTTTAATTATTCTTGAAGTACCATTTGAGGGTTAAAGATAAAATCTTATTCTGTCACACGTCGAAGGGATGACGTCGCAAGGCGAGCACTTTTCAGGAGAAAAGAAAGGTCCTTATTTAGCGTCTTTATCCTGGTATGATACTGGTATTTGCCTACTGAAAGTGAGGAAACTTTGAGTTAGTATGACTGACAGCAGGATTCAAATAAGGTTCCTTTCTAGTGTGAAACTTCAACCACTAGGTCACAGTAGTTGCGTTTCATTTTATTTCAATCACCACCCTAAGGTTTGGTATATCTTTGAAAATTGTTCAACTTATCACGATGCATTCTCAAATATGGACTGCTATTAACTGAAATAAAAAATTCATGTCCATCAAAATTAGATTTTTTATGGACTTTTAGGCAACTATGGTTCATGGCCAGGTAAGGAAGGGCAAAGGAGGAGGTCGTTAAGCACATAGTTTCTTAGGTACCATCCTAGTGCGACTTAAGAAATCCGTAGGAAAACATTAAGATGACCGCCCCCTCAGATCGAACTCAGAACTTCTGGAATGTGAAGTCAATGCTCTACGAACTCATATATACAGGGTGAACAAAAATTAATTGTCAAAACTCTAGGAACGAGAAGTTTTCATCAAAATAAAAGTAAAAAGGTGTCTTTTTAATTTGTCGAATTCCGCTTAGTATCGGAGCTACAGGCTGCCGAAAGCGTGGGAAAATGAAATTTAGAGCTTGATATTTCCAATACCATTAACAGTAGAACTGCGGGGGCAAGGTAGCCTCAAAGACTTTCAACCTGCTCTATCCCAAAATGCATATTTAGAAAATGTGCGAAGGGATCTAGGGAATTCCCAGAAATTCTCTGAAGTAAAGGTAGGCCGAAATGTGCATGAATTTGACGATTTTACAGCAGGTAACAATAATTCGTTGGCACCAAGTCGAAATCTCAAAGAGATTCTATTTCCGAATGATTGTATTTTTTAATATGTGGTTGCATAACCAATAGGAGCCAGAGTAATTCTCCGAACTGCAGTACATTCAACGAACTATTGATTTATTTGTTATCAATGAGAGAGAATGTCATTGTAAACCTGAATGGCTATGATTAATCATGTAAACAGTGCAATATAGGGTAATAAACGACCGCAGTGATTAAGTGGTCACAGGTGTCAGATCATGAGTCACAGCTAGAGTTCCGCGTTTGAGTCCCGACTGGGAATGAACGTTGTGTAATTTGAAAGCACAAAACATACACTTAATGGAAGCGAGATGGGATAAGGTTCTTGGTTACTAAAGCGACCCATAAATACAAAGTCTATACTTTTTTGTGGGGAGGGGATAGAAATCATGACAAGGGAAATGTCACAGTCTTACTAATAATGAAAAAGGAAAGAAAGAAGAGGCGTTTGAATTCAGTTTGATATAACGTGCACAATATTCCAACCACATTTACATCTGATCCCTCTCTAGCATTTGTACGTTAGGATTTTCGAATATGAACAATCACTTTAAAAAAATTTTTAAAAAAAACGAGGATGGTGAAGTGTGATTGCGTTTCAAGTTGAAAGTTTACGTATTGAGATTTGAAGTAAGAAATTTCGGAAGAAGATTTGTTTCATTCCAAAATAACTGATTCTAAATAGTTCGAAATTTTTGAAAGAAATTACCGTGCGTCGTTACTTGAAAACAGGTATCCTAAGTTTTATTCTTTAGAACTTGGGAGAGGCTCAACGCGTGGAAGTAGCCGGAATCCGAACAAAAACACCAGAGGTGCAAAAAGTGGAACCAAGTTCTTTAGCCCTAAAAAGGTGTGAAATGGGAGACGGATGAGCCAAGTTCCTTGGTGACAGCATGTAACAGGAACAAAGAACTTGGCGCCAGCTGGCAACAACCTTAAGGTTGGTGGCGGTGGACGTAGTGGGTTTTAGGATCCCCACCACCCTTATAGCTTGAGGATCATGAACCTTGCTACCTCGCGCCAAGTTCCTTTGTTCCTGTTACATGCTGTCACCAAGGAACTTGGCTCATCCGTCTCCCATTTCACACCTTTTTAGGGCTAAAGAACTTGGCTCCACTTTTTGCACCTCTGGTGTTTTTGTTCGGATTTCACAGCTTTTTGTAGGTGTATAATATATATACTCGCTCACTCGGCCTCGTTTAGGTCCTCGCCCCCCGTAGCTGGCTGAGGCCTTAACTTCGAGTGTTTGGGTACTTACGCCCCTTTATCGTAACCACTCTCCAGGACACTGTGCTTCCATGTTGCAGATTTGTTCCCATACCCACCACCCGTGGGAATGAAATATTTATTGAAACATAGGGAAGCTTTGCCATATTTATTGTAACCTACTTGTGATGATACAGCAAATTTGCTTCCTGCTGGCGGCCCTAAAATCCACCACCACCAACCCTAAGGCTCGAACATCACCTGATGTTTTGCTCGGATTTCACAGTTTTTTATACGTGTATATATATATATATTGGTTTCGCCTCGCTGGGTGTGCTGCCCCAGAATTCCGTGTGTGCCCCAACTTCAAATTTTTAGGGTTACGCCCCCTTTATTGTGATCAGACTTTCTGGGGACAGCGCCCCATGCTGTGCAGACCTTTTCCCATATCGCCTCGGGGGCTGCACCCTCATAGCGGTGGTCTGATCCATTTATTGAAACATTTTCGTGATGGTACACCTTCATACCAAATTTCGTTTCTCTAGCTTCAGTGGTTTGGAAAATGGTATTTGGGCGGCTATGTTGAATTAAAGAAAGCGATTTTTAAAAAGTTTTCTTACATTGCCGTTACCTACTTGTGATGGTACACCTTCATACCAAATTTCGTTTCTATAGCTCGAATGGTGTGGGAAAAGGTTTTGTGCGGCCATTTTGATCCAAGTTAACAACTTTTTCAAAAATGTAAATTATTCCTAAACTACTCTTGTTAATACACCTTTATGCCAAATTTCGTATCTCTAGTTCAAACGATCTGGAAAATGGATTATGAAGTCAGCCATTTTGGATTCAAAATGATGTGTTTGCAGATATTTTGTAATCTACTAGTGATGATATACCGTCATACTTCGAAATTTCATATTTCAATTTTTAACATCTTGTTTCTTACAGAACCTCAAAATCGCTGATTTCACAATAAACTCTTGTTCCTGTATAACATGCTGACGGTTTGTGACACGTGGAACTCGACTGCATGCACTGCCGTACGTGTTGATACTCCCCTCGATTCGCTCGCGTCGCTGCGCCAAGAATCCCACGGCAGGCCGCGCATCGAACTTAAGGAGTTTGGAGGAACTGCGTCTTTTTATCACAACCAGAATCTGCAGTGCACTGCGCCACATGATGCAGATATTCCCTCATACTCCAGAGCGCTGCGTCCGAATGGGGAAACTTCCACATTATGCCTGTATAACATGCTCCTGGCAATGCTAACGTTTGTGACGAGTAAAACTTGGTGGGAGACGCAGGAGTATTGGAAGTTGGCGCGAGGAACTAGGCTCATCCATATTCCATTTCACCACTTTTTAAGGTTGAAGGAGTTGACTGGACAGTTTGCACCCCTGGTGCTTTTGCTCGTATTTCGCAGCTTTTTACACTTGTGTAATGTATATACTCGCTTCGCCTCATTGGGGCGCTGCCCCCAGAATTCCAAGATGGCCTCGCTGGGGCGCACCCCTTTATTGCAATCAGGCTCCAGCTGGGAACTGTAACCTAGTAGGGGAGACGAGCCGAATTTATTCTAACCTACTCGTAATGGTACACCTTCATACCTTTCTCTAGCTTCAGTCGTTATAAAGTGGGGCTTAGGCGGGCATTTTGGATAAAAGATGGACACATTTTTAACGTTTTCTTATATTTTCGTGACATACTCGTGATGATACACTGTCATACCAAATTTCATTTCTCTATCTCGAACGATGTGAAAAATGGTATTTCAGCTGCCATTTTGAATCAAAGATGGTGAATTTTTTAAAACGTTGTTATGTTTTCCTAAACTACTCTTGATAATACATCATTATGCCAAATTCGTATCTCTGGCTCAAGCAGTTGGAAATTGGATTTATGACGTCCGCCATTTTGGATCCAAGATGGCGTCTTTAGAGATATTTTGTAATATTTTCATAATCTACAAATAATGGTGTACTGTCAAACTAAATTTCATTATTCTGGCGGCAGCCGTTTAGGCTGTGTATTCTTTAAAAGTTTAGGGTTGGCGGCCATTTTGAATTCAAGTTGGCGACTTTTTCAAATTTTTAAAAAGTTTTCTTAATTTGCTATCAATGATGTAGTTTCATACCAAATTTCACTGTTCTATCTTTAGTCGTTTAGGCTGTGTATTCTTTGAAATTTTAGGTTTGGCGGCCATTTTGAATCCAAGATGGCGACCTTTTCAAAATGTCGGAATTTTTCCTTTATCTACTTATTATCCTCTACCTTCATACCAAATTTCATGTTTCTAGCTTACTCCAAACACCCTAAACAATATGATGAGTGAGTCAGTGAGTGTGAGTGAGTGTCAGTTAGCCTAAAATGTGCAATTTCAGGGGTCCACAACTAGAACATAGTTTGAGATACGAATATGAAATTTTGTACATCTGCACATATTTACCATATCTCCTTAACGGCAAAAGCTCATATTCCTATCTTTAACATCTTTTTTCTTACGGGGCCCCCAAATCGTCGATTTTGCCATAAACTCTTGTTCCTGTATAACATGCTTCTGGCAGTGCTGACGTTTTCTGACTTGAAGAACTTGGCTCATGCACTGCCCTGCATGTTGATATGAAACTGAACAGAAACACATGGTTGTCCTTTAAATTACATTGCTGATGAGGCAGTTATGCCTAAGTCCGGAAGAAACCTGGGAGAGAATTTTTGCCGTCCAACAATTTTCCAAGGGAACGAATGGGACAGGTAAGGCAAAGCCTTATTTCGACTGAATGCATTATGTAAATGCATAGTGTCTAGTAAAGAACCTCCGTTGGGAACGGTTTGGGCTGTGTACATCCACGTGCAGATGAACATATTTCTAGAAAGACACTAAAAAATAATTAATTAATTGAACCCAACATTTACTCACCGAAACCTTTCTTCTTCTGGACCATCACATAATTAATGTTTTGGTCTGAGCATAGATGCCTCTTCAACTTCATTTCATCTCCCTAATCTTCAAAGAATTATTTTAAGTTATATTCTGTAGAAAAAGAATAATAACTTTGCATCTCTGCTTTTTAATGCAACCACGCATTTCTTTCACAAAATTACGATTGTTTAGAATCTGTTATTTTGGAATTGCACGAATCTTCTTTCTGAATTTCTTGCTCCAAATTTCAGTACTTGAACTTTCAACTTGAAACGGAACTACACTTCACCAGTCTCGTTTAATCTTCTTCTTCTTTTTTTTCGTTTAGAATAGGCACATCTCAACATGTTCATATTCCAAAATCCTAACGTACAAATGCTAGAGAGGGATCAGATGTAAATGTGGTTGGAATATTGTGCACGTTATATCAAACTGAATTCAAACGCCTCTTCTTTCTTTCCTTTTTCATTATTAATAAGTCTGTGAAATTCCCTTGTCATGATTTCTATCCCCTCCCCACAAAAAAACTATAGACTTTGTATTTATGAGTCGTTTTAGTAACCAAGAACCTTATCCCATCTCGCTTCCATTAAGTTTTTGTTTTGTGCTTTCAAATTACACAACGTTGATTCCCAGCCGGGACTCAAACGCGGAACTCTAGCTGTGACTCATGATCTGACACCTGTGACCACTTAATCACTGCGGTCGTTTATTACATTATACTGCACTGTTTACATGATTAATCGTCGCCATTCAGGTTTACAATGACATTCTCTCTCATTGATAACAAATAAATGAATAGTTCGTTGAATGTACTGCAGTTCGGAGAATTGCTCTGGCTCCTATTGGTTATGCAACCACACATTAAAAAGAAAATCATTCGGAAATAGAATCTCTTTGAGATTTCGACTTGGTACCAACGAATTATTGTTACCTGCTGTAAAATCGTCAAATTCATGCACATTTCGGCCTACCTTTACTTCAGAGAATTTCTGGGAATTCCCTAGAGCCTTTGGAAAATCCCTTCGCACATTTTCTAAATATGCATTTTGGGATAGAGCAGGTTGAAAGTCTTTGAGGCTACCTTACCCCCGCAGTTCAACTGTTAATCGTATTGGAAATATCAAGCTCTAAATTTCATTTTCCCACGCTTTCGGCAGCCTGTAGCTCCGGAACTGAGCGGAATTCGACAAATTACAAAGACGCCTTTTTATTTTGATTTTGATGAGAACTTTTCGCTCCTAGAGTTTTGACAAAAAAAATTGTCCACCCTGTATATATCCAACCCGGGATAGAGAGGAGAGAAGATGTGGGAAGCTGTCGGCCAGGGCTAAATTGAAGGTACTAGCCTGGCATTTCCCTGGTGTGACTGAGGAAAAGCCTGGTAAACATCAGTCGCAAGGATTGAACCCACGACCTCCCGAATACTAAGTCAACGCTCTGCTACAGAGTCACAAGGAAATATTTTGGTATGAAATTAAGTTCATATTAGGACGTATTTAGGGAGTTTTCCCCACCACGAAATGCAGATTTATTTGTAAAATTAGTATAATTTTAGGCAAAATTATACGCGTCTTACGTAAATTTCTCACCTAAACAGACCTTGCCCCCACCCCGAAGGCGCTGGACTCCCCACACCAACTTCTACGTACCGGTACGTGCCTAGTTCAATTATTTGAAAATTACAAGAAAAATATTATCAACGTTTAGATGTTCGAGTGATTTCAGTAAGCATCAGTTTTATAAGTGTAGCTAGGTCCTAATATTCCTCAGTATTATAGAAAAACAAAATCACAGTTTGATTCTTGTTTGTTTTATCTGCGTAACATTTTCACCCCTTGTTGTGTTATGTTAACTTTTAGCATAAACATGTTAATCGCTGTCCCCTTGCGTTTTTGAGAAAACAGACAGTAACTATACTAAGAGGCATTAAAATGCCTTACTCAAACGGACATACTTTTAAAACTCGGTAAAAAAGAGCCCAATGTAATCAAATAACAAGTGATAACGTTTTGGTATCAATGAAAGCAATGGTTTGGCAGTACGCTGTGATCAGTACGCCGTGAAATCACCTGTAGAGTCACCACGCGCTTCCTGGTGGCAATATGAAACATCGTATTGATATCTGAATCTACAATTCTTATCACGTGTAATTTTGGAATAACCTTTACGTACGCTTGTTTGCTTTGCCGCAAGAATTGTCCAACAATTCGTCCAACCTTAATACGTTTTCACCGTTTCAACACATCTGGAAGAGCCTCAGAGCTATTTCTTGTACTCACTTTCTGCAGATTCTCTGAATATATTTTCAGCGTTACAACCACCGCCTGCTCAATCTATAGCTGCCTGTCCAATTAGCGAAAAATCGTGTGTAGCCTGTCGCCACGAATTGGCCGCTAGATGGCAGGCTTATTCAAGGGCTGTTCTGCTACTCAAAAGCATTAAGTGATGCCGTTGCAATATGGAATTTTGATTTCTGTAAGGACACAGAATGGTTGTTCTAAAGTAAAAGACAAATATAGTGGCTTTTATACAAAACTCAAGTGTGAGCAGAAATCATTCTTCGTTATTTTAATATTTTTCAATTATGCGAGCGATGAGAAATGCTGATAAATAAAATTTGCTGTAGTGTATCTTAGTCAATAAAGCTTTAATAATAACTTCAAGTCCATGACAAAAAGAAGCTAGATAAATCTGACCTCGAAATATTTTCAAAGTGTAATAAGAGGAGTCTTACCCCAAGAACACGAAAATTACTCCCCCTCCATGAAACCCTACCCGTCCGCGAAAGATTTCTCTAGAAGAAACTATAGTTCTAGCGTTGCTTTCACTATTAGATAGTACCTGACAACGATACTCATTAATGTGCCGTAGTATGGGAGACTACAATATATAACCATAACAAATAACGCCATAGAGACAGAATTAAATAACAGCGTACGACTAGTACTGCACAGTACTACAAAAATAATTTTAAAAACATACGTTTCTTAAACAATTGGTACTAAAAAGTAAAAAAAAAAAATATTTTTATGCATGATTAAAAAAAATGAAAAGCATGAGGGAGCTCACTCATATACAGTCACTTTATAAATTCTTCAATTGGCGCACCCTATGCTTTCCTTTTTAGTCATGCATAAACAAAAATAGTTTTAACTTTTAGTACGAATTGTTTAAGAAAAGTATATTTCTCTAGTCTTTTATTATTTTTTCGAATTGTTTCGGTGTCCGGATACTTTTAATCAAACTGATGATGTCACCCAAATCGTAAAGTGTTCTCCAATCAGTTAAACGGAACATCGTTGCGGGCTTGTATTTATTTTAGGATAAGGAAGTTCCTTACTAAAAAAAATATTATTAGTCAGAATTATCGCCTTTCCACAAACCGAAACTATTACTGAGGCTTTCCATTCCTTTAGACGTTCCTCCTGTCTTATTACTTCGTTGACCTCGTTTCTGCTTGTTACATAATTTATGCTTCTAAGTATTTAAATTTGTTTACTTTGTCTATGATCTCATTTTTAATCGTAATGTTTCTATAGGCACTGTGCAGGAGAAAACAATCCATGGCATGTACAACTGCCTACCTCCAAATAAAACAAATGAATATAATGTTTACGTTGCAATTGTCGGTTTAAACGGAGGATGCAATGGAATAAAATAATTATCCTGACAGTAGTCACAATAACACGCTATATGCAATAAATTCTAAAAACGTGTAGTATTATTCTCGCAATTGCCTATTGGGAACGTGTAGATTTATTATTTCCTATATACAAGAAATAACCATGACCTGTGCTCGATGTACTACTACTACTGCTTCTACTACTACTACTACTAATAATAATAATATAGTACATGCCAAGGATCTCTTTAAACTGTGTTCATGTTTCTAGAATATCAAGGAGGCAATGGAAACCCATTGTCCATCTTGCCGAGAGACCTTCGAGTTAAGGACCTGCCTCTGAACCGTACACCTTCCAACATTCCGACTTGCTTTTTATTGCCTTATAGAATGGTACGCAACAATTGTGCACCATTCTTTTCGTAAAACTCCTCGAAATATTCAGTTTTCCCTATACCAATACTCAAGAGTTACTGACTAAAACAGATGTATCGTGCTGCCTCTAGCGTCGGAATTAGGAAACAGATGTTCACGCGAGGAACAATGCTTTTTGAAGCGAATGGGCAGACAGCTATAGATCGAGCGGGCGGTGGTTACAACACATGTGCAAGTTTCATGGTTATTTCCTTTATTACTTGGTGAAGATTCGCAGATGAGAGGAGGAGTTATTCTTTTGATATTAATAGTATTTACATCTGAAGATGTACATAAGATAACAACCGAGAAAAACCTGACGATGACAATAAAGATAATGATGCTGATACCAGGGGATAGGAGTCTTACGAGTCTGACCAGTAAAGGGCTACATAAAACTAACTGCATCAGAGGTTTACGAAAACTCGAACCACTTCAAAGTAACGAGAGGCTTGGGGAAATTCATCCAGTGGAGGACCTACTCAAAACTAACATGTGAGGAGAAAAAGTAGAGTTCAATCCAGCTGAGACCTTTATTCATTTCCCAATCGGAGATCATCAAAAATTCCACGGTAATAGTATTATGTGGGGAGTCGAGAAGCCATGGGATATAAGTGACATTGACGAATAACAAAATGTTTGAGGCAATCTTTTATATATACCCCGAAATATATGTGACACAAAACTGTCATATTTTGTACAAAGAAACCTTGGACCTTAATGAGTCCATGTACAAAATATGACAATTTTGTGTCACATATACCATATTTCTGGTTATATGTAGAACGATCTCGATCATTTTTATATTCGTCAATGTCACTTATATCCCTCTCAGCTTCAGGAGTCGACATTTACAACTCATAAGTTCTTTTACATAGGTAACCAAATAGAATTACAGTAAGGTTTGTATGTACATTCTAAATAATACATTAAATTACATAAGACTTCAGCTGGAATTGTTTCATAATTGGTTGATTAACTACTAAGTTACAAATATGCAAATCAACCAGTTTCTGCACTACAAAATCTTGAAACATGGTTAGCGAAAATCTTGTAGGTTAACGAAAATATGAAATGTTGTATGTCTAACTCGACAGATCGAAGAAGATGATTTTAAAATCTTATACGAATTTTTATATTTTCAACTAAGTTGTAAGGTTTTTAATGAACTTTCACTGAGTGTACCTGCTGAATAAGCCACGTTAACACCTGTTCCTTTTTTTATTTTATTTTTTTAAAAATAACTCTTCTTTACTCGACAGCTCATACAGAGAGAGACATGACTTTCCAGACCACTTACGGTGAACAAGGGCGTGATGCGGTCAGTACAACAACGCCGCTTTATCTAGCCTTCGATGCTAACATCGACTAATTCTCGTTCCAAAAAAGTTACTAATTGACATCATGATGCTAAGTCCACACCGAAATTTTTAAATCCCTCGCGGGGATCGATCCTGGGTCACCCTGAGAGCGTTATCCTCCAGACTCATTCTTACAACAAAGAAACGAAATTTTATGCATTATTCATTGGAAACCTTTCTATTCTAAAGAAAGCACTTTCACCACACACCATGTTGTATAGCCCCTTTTTCCTTTAAAGAAAACTTGTATGAAAGGTGCTCTTTTATTATAACAAACTCGTAGTTACATCTTTTGTATGGGTAAGATAAGGCATTATATTTCTTCCACTGAACCAGTAATATTTACAATATATTTGAAGAAAATACAGATATATATATCTCGGCTTTGTAACCCCGTAGGGCTAGAGATAGCCGTGTCTAACACTTGCTATAGACAGTGGAGAAGAAACAAGTTAGTTTGAGAAAATAAAATACAAGAATAAGGCACAAATATGAAAACCCTGCCCCCCCCCCCCTCCTACGCTTTGCCTTCATGTGTGGTCGCTCAAGCATTAGCAGTTGTCAAGTATATATTACTCAAAGGTTTCTGTCTATAAAGAAAACATTTACCGCGAGTGGAGCACATTATTAAATATCAAAGAAGGGAAAACAAGATGATAGGAAAACACAGAAAGAATGCGAATAATCCCAAGTCTGATAGTGTATATAATTTACCGTATGTACTGTACCACGGGATCAGAGTATACAATAGCTTTTATCTATATAATAATGTACCTAAAATTGTGTATTTGTCAGACAATATAGGACAGAAGTGAAGTAAACAAAATTGGAAACATTGAATATATGAAAAATATAATTTCCGTGAACAATATAAATGTAGTGTACGTAGTAGCGTTGTATAAGTTTCAAACTGATATATATATATATATATATATATATATATATATATATATATATGTATATATATATAGTATTTTAACTGGTAAAACGTTACAAAATAACTTACAAGCAATTCCATGAGAAGTATAGGAGAAGAAAACTGATTATGATTCTAAATTTTTCTTAACTTTAAATGTGAAAATGAAACAGATTTGAAGTAGCAACAAAGAGAATTTAAAACCAAAAAACAAAAGTATAACCACATGGATTAAAATAAGAGTTATCAAAATGAAACAAAATTAAAATAAATTAAACCAGATTAATTAAATTAAAAGTATAATGCAATAGCACCATACTCCAAAGTTTCTGAGATACGGTACATCTATTGATTAATAAGTAAGTCATGGATTTTTTAAAAAGGATTTTATCAACTTCATTTTAAGGTTTATAATGAGATGGTCTAGCCCATTCTAGAATGTTATTATTTTTCTACCATACATCAATTGAATCGGCAGTTTGAAGAAGGAAATAAACGCCAAAAATGTGAAAATCTACTTTATGCCGGATTTGATATCTGGAAGGGATTGCGCATCTATACAATACACAAAAAAAGCAAAAAAAAAAAAAAAACATTAGTAAATCCTTCAAAAATAGGTGCGTAAAAGAGATGGGCAAAACTAGCGTAGCAGCTATTTTTCACTGCTACATGGGATAAATTGCTATAACTGCTACAACCGATGGAAAAATAGCAGTTACTGGCTTAGCTGCTATTTTTCTCCGAAACTCTTTAATGGTAAAACACATTGTTTCCTGTTTTCTAAACAAACAGAACTGCTGCGAGAACGGAACAAAATGGCAGAGACTTGTCTGCAGAGAGGACAACCATGACGTGTGAACACTACCTAATTAGTAGCGTCTGTTACTCGTGTACGGAATTGATATAAAGAGCTCTCAGAAAGCACTGGGTGATAGTTGCCTACTTGGAGTAATGGATAAGGCGTTGGAGTTATAACGCAGTGGTCGCGTTTTCGATACCAGTTAATCGCAAGTTTTTATTTTTAAAATGGTTTATATTTTTAATAGGTTATTTTGAAATGCTATTGTTTAATTTGTTTTATAAATTTATTTGCATTTAACGTTTTTTTAAATATTTTCCGTTTATTCTGGTTCTGTAGTCCAAGTCAAATTTAATAAAATGGTAAAAAAATGGGTAAGGCATTGGACTTGGGATTCAGTGGTTCCGGGTTCGGTACTCCTTCACCTAAAGTTTTTTTTTATTTTTAAGAGAAACTCCTTTTTATTTTGTAGTTTCGAAGGAAAGCTTGGTCTTGCGATTAGTCCCTTTTCTGCCTTTGAGGCAGTGAAAACAGTACGCACATTAAACAGTCCATAAAATTCACATAGTTTAGAAAATATGAACCAGCATTTGAAGAAGTGAACAAACGCTAAAAAATCGAAATTAGTTGTTTACTAAACACGCACCTCAATTTATACCCGCTTATCATAAGGTAGAAGAAAAGAACAATAGCTAGTTATAGAATGATTTATCTGGCCTTGGAAATATTAGTCAGTTTGAAGAAGGGAACAAGGCCACTTGCATCTCAAAACAAGAAGGCCTATTTTCGAATGTCTGAGAAAACACGATTCAGTCGCGTGTACAATAAAAGAGAACACCATACCTGACTTTACCAAACTTCTACGTTCCCTTGGTCACTAATTTTATTAATTTTTTTAATGTGTTTATATGATAATAAATCACAGTCATATTCAATCCACTAGTGGATGAGGCCTCTCCCCGAAGGGAGGAGTTGGTCTACTGCTCCCACGCTGACCAGACGGGTTGGGAGAGGAGAGCCGAAGATCTCACTGTGATCGCCTCTGTATTTTATGCACAGCAGCTCCCCAATTGTCCTCACGATGCTGGGTCAACACCGAAATTTTTTAGCCCCCATCGGGAATCGAACCCGGGACCGCTCTCACTGTAGCCGAGCGCGCTACTGACTAGGCTACGCAGAAGCTCAATGCGGTATATGTATGTATGAAAAGGGGGAAAAAAATTCTTTAAAAAGACAAGGAAATCACACCATAATTCGATCTTGGGTTCTCCATATTAGCTTTCCGGTGAAGGAGTAATGCGCCTGTGCAAGAATGATCCCGCCGTAATAGGAGTTCCTTGTATTTGAGACACTACTACAGGGCACTTGTGACTAGCGACAGGAAGAGCGCATTGTGAAAACACGCGTTAATCGTTAGTGCAATAAAAAAAAATACTGTACCTGACTTATCTAACCTCCACATTCGTTTGTTCACTAATCTTATTAAATTTCCTAATGCGTTTATATGTATATATATATATATATATAAAGAGAAACGTTATTTTCATTAAGAAAAAAAACTACAGCAGGTTTCGATCCAGGGTTACTTGCGTTAGCTTTCGAACATGCTATCAATACGCTAAATTGCCAACTGGATGCAGTTGTTTGGAAGTACTATTTACAATTAAGCAGCAATGCGCATGCGCGAGGATGGTTCAGCTATTCCTGTCACTAGTCGCAAGTTATACTAATTCAGCATGAAACAATTACGCTTCCCCCTACCCACCGTACCCACCGCTTTATACTTTCCTTATTTAATTGTGTTTTGATGTACTGTTTCTTCTCCACCAGTAATCCAAGCTCCAATAATTACACAGAATTGTTTTACAACAGTTATGGTAGGAACTAAACTACTTCGTCCATATCTCTACTGCACACGTAACAGGATACAGGTAATTAGGTTATTCTAAAATATTGTTTTAAACTTCTTTTTCACAGACGGGAATAACTAACTCGCATTTAGGTTCGTTTTCATACACTGATATTTCTAACTGCTATTGTTAACAGATGTTTGCATATAGCAACTATTACTATCACTGTTACGGAATAAAAAGCAGTTTTGCACATTTGTAGGGCGAAATTTCTGTCAGTGGGTAGAAGGGAAAAGAAATTGAATCTATTACTTAGGTAATAAATTGGCCCCTCTACTTGTAACTTTCGAGTTCATTGTGCATACATTTCTTGTAAATAACATTAATTTGAATGTCTCTATTGCGTTTTTCTTCATTTTCTGGTCGATTTTCCATTCTTACGTCTCAACACTTAAAAATGTGCAGACGTTTTTCCATAAGTTTGAAGAAGGAAACAAATCCACCAACTTTTTTTTAATTTTACAGGAAAAAATACAATACTTGTAAACTGTCTGAGCAGTACGAAAGCATCAGAAGACCGTTTTGAATATTCAGTAGCAATATTGTTTCCTTTCAATAAATAATAAATATTTTATACAGTTTTTGTTAATTTCCCACAAAATAGCGTTTTGGATTTGTTTCCTTCTGCAATCTGACGATTCAATTAATCTGACAATTATTTTCATTAGAATGAAGTAAATAATAAGCTGTATCAAGCTATGTTAAAATAAATAGTTTTACTTTCTTCGCAGACAATTTACTACGCCACGAAATTACCAGCTTTGCGGTATATAAACTCTACAAGACTTCCACACTCCCATTGAAACTGAATTTTATTTAAGTCCTTTTGGGCAACAAGAAAATATCAAATGAGTGAAAGAAAATTTGAAAACAAATGCACATTCGTGCACTTTTTTCCTATTAACGGTATGAGTTTGATGTATTAATACCAACCTTTATTTCTTTTTTTGTGAAATGTAATATTTAGCCTCTTTTATCTTCTTAACCCATTTTAGCCGTTTTTAGGACCTGTAGGATTCGCACATTTGATTAGGAAATGACTGATACGAAAATATGTATTACAATAGTGATGTTACCACGTAAGGAATAAATGAAAAAGCCTAAAATTTAAGGATCCGGGCTTTATTAATAACAGTACTACAAGATATGACGGCGAGCTTTGATAGGCTATATCTTTAATTATGTTTCTTCATGGAAACGAAATTATTTTAAACTTTCCTACTGATGCTATTTTTTTTTTAAAATAGTGTTTATAAAATTTGCTTTTCAAGTTAATGAAAGGTTTTTCATAAAGCACGAAATGAAACATTAAGTTCTTGAAGAACTCAAATCAATAACAATAACTATGATGCGTAATACTTTCTATTGATTTACTTAGAAAGCTACTAACACGGCTCTATGATTATTCAGGATATTCAAATCAACAAAATTGAAGGAGAAGGATTTGGGAAATGGTAATGGAAATGGAAATATTGTCTGATTCAAGGTACCATTACAACATTTGCCACATCTGACCTAGTGAAACTAGATGAAATTTTATCATAATGGGCGGCGACGTTGCGCAAACGCACGACCAACCTGTACCAACTAAGCTACTTCTCCCTGGAAAGAGGGGAAAGCACAGCGCAATATTTATAGTGTCATGAGGAACGGTGTGAATTAGATTCAATACCTTGATGAATGTATTTCTTTTATATTTTATAACTCCTGTATACTTTTAAATTAATAAACTTTTGAGGATTGTGTTTTAAAATTGTTATCCAAACTTTTTTTTTTAAATAAGTAAGTATATTTAGGACAACTCTGCTTTAGTTACTCTACAAGGCTAAAACATTCTTCTCCAAAGCCTTACTCTGGAGTAAGCCATAGTGCTGTTACCGCATTAAACACCCTTTTACACTTAATTTCTACTTATTTGCTCGCGTTTAACTTACAAATAGTTGCATTAGTTCTGATGGGAATTTAGCGTATTGAAGTGGACATTTCGGTGTTGTTCTTATTGTCGTGTCTTTAGGTTATTTTTGTTTAAAACAAAGTATAAGCCAGTTAAAACGACTATTATAGGCAACAACTGGCTTGCTTTAGCAATTTTTACGACGCCTTTTTCTTAGGCAACTCTCCCGACATCTATGATGATTGGGTCACATACGATAACGGGTTTGACTCCATTACTACTCTGGAAACCAATGCCCGTGCGCTTGTAAACGCCAACAGTAAAGAATTTGTTTTAAAAAATCTCAAATAAAACAAAATTAAACGACCTTGAAGAATGTACTAAATTGAGAAAAATATTGAATACAATGCTTTTACGAAAATGTATTTACTAATTACCTAACAGTGTTTCTTATATGAGTCGAAAAATTAACAACAATGAACAAGATGGCTTCGTTATTCTCCATTGATTTAAAGAATTTCTTGATATTTGTTATTGTTTTAGTTCTCAGCAATTTTTGGAGATAGTTTAATTTTATTATACATTTTTTTTAATGAAAATTTTTATTAGAACAGATGAACTGTTTAAGTAGATGAATATTAAAAGAATTTGTTGTATTCTTGAATAAGGACAATTTTTGTATTAATTTATAAGCCTTTTTCTTTCGTAGGGAAATCCCATTCAGATAAATTCTCTACAATTATTATTTCAAAAATCATCTGCTTCCTCTACGAGAAAATATGAAGCTGCATACGAAACTGTTTATTTCTGTTACAAATAATAATTATATTTAAGGAAAATGTGTAATTAGTAAATACAAATTAATTTTGGTTAGTACGAGATATAAAAAATGTATAGATACGACTACTGGATAAATATATATTAAATTTGGATGGAAATTTCCTTTTGGGCACAATAGGAAATCAAATGAATGGATGTTAAACTCATTCTGAGTTTGAGAGTCTTGCTAACGATAAATCACAATTGACAACTATCAGGTAAATACGTTACCGTGGTTTCTTCATTGGTTGAAAATTTGGTGACATGTATAGACTACATGAATCATCTCTAGGAGTAACTAAGTAATGAAAAGACATTTTTGAATCATGGAGTCTTTTGTTCAATCTATTTGTGCAGACCGTGTATGAATCACAAAACATGGTTCAAAACACCACTTAATAAAGAAACACGGATATTGCCAGGATTTCTAGTTTGGGGATGTAATGCCAAAATTGAAGATTTAGCAAGATTTATATAGAGTGTTCGGGGGGGGGGGGGGGTTACAGACTTTGAAGCATACAAATTTAAAGTTGGTGTGTGTTCGAGAACTTAGTGAGTGAGCCCCCCCCTATTGGGGGATCTGGAAGAATCCTTGTATTGCATGATTAGTCAAACAGACTAGCGTTATTAATAGTGCAATTGTTACCACTGTTGCTGGTGAAGTCTTATAATTATCAGTTTTGTAGCGTCTGAGGATATAGCAACTCTAGTCTTAATTTAATGTACCATCCCGTGATTCCATCACGGTACCATCCCATGTACCAACTCATGACTGGAAAATACCATATCTCAAAATGGAGTAGACAGTATCTGCCATATTTTATGTAATTTACTATAATTTATTTTACGTTTATAATGCAGACAGGAAATTTTGATCTAAGTCTGGGGGAATGCGTTCCCTCGTGAGCAAGGTAGTGTCTAAGTAACATCTCGGCATTCGCCTGGTAAAACTGAGAAGGAACTTGATAAAACTCAACAACGATGGCCAGCAATAGGGTTTGAGCCTACGTGCCTCCCTTGTACTACTACTACTACTACTACTAATAATAATAATAAATTGGACGGCGTAACAGACCCTTAAGGGCGCTGGTCTATCAGATGGCTGTATCATATTCAAATAGAGGGTTACGGGGTCTTCATAGCACTGTGTCTGGTTTTTGTGATGCAAACCTAAAGCTTCTTCTTTGTCGTATGGCCCCAATAGTCCTCACGATAGCGGATCAGCACCGATTCTGAGCCCCCACCAGCAATCGAACCCGGGATCCCACACTGAAGGCGAGCACGCTACCGACTAGGCTACGCACTAGGTTCAATAATAATAATGAAGGAGATTCATAATTAGTAGAATTGTTAGTAGACTTTATCAGCATCGGAACATTTTGTTTGGCTTTAAATTGAGTTGCGTGTGTATTGTATCAGACCAGTTTTAGTATTTCTTACGTATAATAATAAAGTATGAAAAGTGATAATTAAAATTAATATAGAAATAGCAAAATGAAAGTTTTTAAAAATAGAAAAAGCAAAAAAAATCGAATTTTAACTTACCCCAGGCGCCACTAATTATACAGCAACACAGAAGGGCTATGGTGATTTTCATATCCATGTGACCTATTATGTTGGACATTAGCTTTTTCGTTTTCTCCTTCGTTTAAAAGAAACAGCAAAATTAAATGAAAACAGAAATTACTATCTCGGTTCTGTTTGCAAAATAAGGAAAAGAGATGAAGGGGGATAGACTGTAGAGAGAACTGTGTGCGACTTATTACTTAACCTGACCGATCTTTATCACGCACAGACTGATCCAAAGAGACTAAGGGTCGAACTGTATGTAAGGTTTGTTTTATAGTTGAACCGGACTAGGAAAACCTGGAGGAGGTGTGTCTAATGTGTCGTAGGACGCGGGATGAAGTGAAGGAGGTCACAGCAAACCCGAGAGAGGGGAGGGAGAAGAGAAAAAAGAGGGAATTGGTTACTTTCGGTTTCGCGTGTGGGTGTGGGTGACAGGAAAATGGGGAGTGGCAACTGACAAATGACAAGATACAAAATATATCTTGTATAAAAGTTAGTGGGGGGTGCAATAATTCGTTCTTGACCTCTACGTGAACTGTTATGTGATTTTCTATATCAATATAAATCGCGCGCGATCTTTTGTGTGAAAAAGAACTTCCCACTCAAAACGTAGCTCTTATGGTAGTAGTACCCACTGTGCGACTAGGTGTTAGCGGTGCGTAGGATGGTTTCACTGAGTGAGTGAGTGGTGATGGCACGATTTTGCACGTGGTTTGGTGAGGAATGGAACTTTTTAAGTAACAGACGAGAATCGGAGCAGTGATCACTGTTAAAGGCAGAAGGAATCGGATTAGAAAATCACGCAGTTTACTTCATTCATAAGATGCTACTTCATTCTGCTTCCGGTTAAATCTTAAAAAAGCTGATCGACATGAGTAAATGAATGTCAAAATAACCAACATGTTTCTTTATGAACAGTACAACACAAATCATCGACCTCATTACAAAGTGTCGTATCTCAATTTTCCTAACTTTTCAGGAGAGCAAATTTAAAGATTTTACTTAACTTCAAACTGTTATTCCGGAGATAGTAATTTACCTAATACATTGTAATTTTCACTCAATATATGTTGAAGCCTTAGGCATTATTCCACGTTTTTTTTTGTGCAATTATTTTAAAAACTTGATGTTGAAAGGGGGGGTGTAAGTAAGATACGACTGTTTGTGACGTAAGCCATGTGTATCTTAGGAATGCTACGACACAATATTTTAATAGACTCTTGTATGATTGTCCCTTTCATTTTACGTATTTTATTATACCTTTTGTACATTATATTTTGTTATTACATTTGATTATTTTTCTTTTCTTACTACTAATATCATATTATTGTATTACATTGTTATTCAGTTTTATATTGTACAATATTTTTGTACATTTCCATTATGGAAAATTTATAGAGAACAAATATTAATTAGTAAAAGCAATTATAATGAAAAATAATGTAAAAAACACAGAATTATACAAGTTCGTATACAAAAGTTACATACTAAAGTTTATGCTCTTGATATCATGTTGAGCTCAAGCTACCACGATAAGTTAATGAGGAAGGTTCCTAAAAAAATGTACGTGTTACTCTCATCTAAGTCGCTAATCTTGAACTGAATACGTTAGTAATTTTTACTTCACGCATTTCTGGCCAATTAATGTCATTTCCAAGATCATCTTTTCTAACTGAGAGAATCCGAAGTTCCTTGGATAGCATTTTGAAGTCACGAAAATCTCTTTGTGTTAGGCAATATTACATTATATGGTTGTCTTCTTGCCAGTCTTACTATAGGTTCCAGCTGAGAAGGCATAAAAATATTATCGCAGTGTTTATAATAGCTGTAGATATAGCACTATGGACTGAATCGCCTTCATTCTGCTCGTGATGTTTCTCGAAGAAGCTCAGATAAACGTCAGTGATGTTTGCACTTCTTTTCACAAGATACAATAACATTGCAACCATTACAGAATTTTTATTTTGTCCGCTACAGTTGTCAGCAAACGTCATAATCTTTTCATAAGCCTTTCTGTCATACTTCGACAATGTCAGAAAAGCACATGATGCTGTTTACCTGTTTATTTCTCATGCCAATTCCTTCATGCCATAAGGAGCAACCACAGTCTTTGGTATCGATGTCATACACAGTTAAGTTATAGTTTGTAAGACGTCTCTTATAAAACAGTGCGTTTTCCTGACATAATGGTAAATAAATCACTTGTTGCAAGTCAAAAATAATACACTTTAATTTGGGAGAAGAGACGGTAAGGGATTTCATATATTTTTTTAATTGACTTTACTTGCTTCTCCCTAGCATGACTTTCGTATTTTTCCTCTAGTTCTGATCTAACAGTTTCATCACCATCATTGTAAATCACACAGAACGTACACAGATCCTTCTTTGGATGATGAAGTGCTAAATTTAATCTCTTAAATATTTGGCTGTAAGTGGTGACTTGATCTTTTGGTGTTTCTTGCAGACACATGTTATACACTTTAGTTAGTATTAGCTCTGGATGTAAGTACTGTTTTCACGATTGATTTAGACAATAATGAGATTCTACACGAGGAAATTGGTTGCAAGGAAAACAGCTCAACAACTCATTACTGACTGTGGGTGTACGAAATGAATGAAGTTAAAATTTGAGAACCATAAACTCTTGTCACTTTACACGGTGTGTATTTTACAACAGCAGCAGAACCCATTGTTAATAACTAAAATATTTCTGCTTTGAGTTTGCCGACAACGTGTAGCTATTGAAGTTACAACAATCTTAAGATCGTATTTTGTTTTTGTGTTCAGAGAAAAAAGTCATTATTGTACATATAGGGTAATTTGCGTACTATCACAGCCAGTGCTGAGAAAATTTTCGTCACAAAATGTCGTAACTTAACATACGACTGTTTTTTTTACAAATAATCGCGGTACGACATGACAACGTTCTCTATATCTGGAAAACGGTTTATAATAGGGGAATTAAAATTCGTCACAATGTGGAGACCACTTTAGGAAACTCACTGCTGAAATATCTCAGATTTCTCATTTTTTTAGATACAACACTTTGTGATGAGGTCGACGAAATATTATATTATATTAAGTCAACAGTGACGTGCGCAGAGGGGTCCGGGGATCTAGATCCTTCCCCGAAATTAAGATGTTTTGCAAAATTATATGCATTTTAAGTAAACTTCACACCCAGACAAACCTTGGGGATCGCTTTGAAGGCACTGGACCCCCTGAAACCAACTTTTAGCTACGTTCCAGATAACACGTGTACTATACGTTTCTAAAGCGATTCATTGCACTCGCTTTTTATCTAATGTTAGCTACAGGGTGAGTCAGAAATTTAAATACTTTTAAAATCTTGTAGATTAAATTATGTTCTGAATCTTTACCACCTAACCTGAATTTAGACCCTCATGTGATAGAGTAGAACCAGTGATTCTGCCAGACTTAGCTTGTGGGGGTATCACTTTCCCAACATTCTCGAGCGCTCCCCAACTTAAAAAATTTTGACACTCAAAAATCGATAGAAACCGCGCAAAACTCCACTTACATTCTCCCATTCTTACTTTGCATTCTCGCAAATTGAAAATCCTGGCAGGATCCCTGAGTAGAGCACTCAAAGTACCAGTATGCAGAAAGAATATGACAATATTGTAAAATAGGATGAAATATGAAGAATTGAAAATTGATGTATTAATATTAGGTTTACAGATGTTTCAAAATAGCTCGTTACTAAAAAATCCGTACCTTCTGAGTAAAATTAATTTACTACTATTACGAGAAAAAAACCTGTTTCTTCAACTATTAAATAAATTTAAAATTCTAGGGACTATGGACTAATTTAATCTAATAATAAATTTATACTATAGTTACTTGTAGCGTAGTCATCAGTTCCGCTCAGGGATTCCGCCAGGATTGTCAGTTTTGGGGGTGTAAAGTAAAAATTGTGAGGTTATAAGTGGAGTTTTGCACGATTTCTTACGATTTTAGGCCGAACAAATTTTTGGGGTCTGGCGGAAACACTGGTTGCGATGACGTTTTATTCACTAATTTCACAAAGTACATTTCATGTTACACCAAAGACCATTTTCAAGTGTCGAGAACTGGACTTCGGTTTTCATTTATTCTCTATATATCTATTTAGCTTATTCTCAGAGTTCAAGGCTATCATCAGTCTTCTAACCAACCACATTTCGTCACAGAAAAGCACCATATACCCTCTTCATTGTACACTAATATTCATGAAAATGGGTAATAAGTATATTTTGTAAGTCCAGCTGCACATTATGGCAACGCGGAACAAATGCTGACTATAAAGTTCCAAATATTGTCTCTGACACCTATATTAACAATGTTGCCAGATTTTGCAAAATTTGGGTTTCGAAAAATTTTCAGCATCAGTTTCCTGCGTACGTGATCGTACATAATGCATAGACCAACAAAAGCTGAATAAGTCGTATATTAATCTATTTATGTGTTCACCTTAAGGTGACTAGGTAATTGAATCTTTTACACCACGACTATACACTAAGATGACAAACTAATTTCGTCTATCTACAAAATATTCGATAAACAATAAATTACTATCGCTTCCTTGTATATATGTATTAGGTTCTTCTAAATATAGATGCATGAAGCCTTTAGAATCCTGATACGTAAAAATATCTTTGCATCATGACCTAGGATTTATGTTAAAAAATAGTTCCAACATCTTTCCTTTGTACAAAAAAATATATATACCCTAAAATGTGATGCACCCCAGTATTGCCAATAACATCAGGACAGCAGTATAGCATATTTTACGCACTCTCTCCATGAAATATTACTCTTATAAGATAATTTATTTGTCCACGATGTTTTTCACTGTGTCCTTTTGCCTTACGGAACTAAAACGTTCATCGCCACAGTAACTAACGTCCGCCGTTCTATTCTATCCTGGTCACGATGAAGCCATCACGTACACCTACCTCTTGAAAATCCCTTCTACTGTCTAGATCTGAGTTCTGTAGCCGTGACAGAGAAGTCCTAGCGTGTTCATGGGTAGGAAGACACTTCTAATAGCCAATGCGAGATATTAAAAGCACGTACTCTCGTTGATTGCTTGTGCACTTTCCACTTCCCCCCGCGCGCTAGTCAAGAGCCCCATCAGAGATCTACACAACTCGAAATTGCATAGTAGTAATGTACTTCCAACGACGTCTTGGTTTTCTCAATGGCTTCCTTCTCTTCGGCTTCCCAAGCACGGTCGAATATAATCTTCATTGCCCCTTCCACGGAGATACATGACCTCCCCATCTTAGTCGTCGTGACTTCATTATTCTTATAATATCGCGTGGATCGTACAGTTTGTGGAGTTCTTCATTATACAGTCTTCCAAATTCTTCAGTTAGTTCGTCTCGTTAAACTCAATATATTTTTCTCGAAAACTTATTTTGAAACATTTTTAATTTATGTTCATTTTTCAGAATTGAATTTGATTTATGACTTTTAGGCATCTAAGGCTCAGGCCGGGATGGGGGAGGGGGAAGGCGTCGGCCAAGGCCTATGTTGAAGGTGCCATCCCGGCATTTGTCTTGTGTGATTGAGGGTAAACCCTGGAAAAACCTCAGTCAGGAGGGTCGGCCGCTGGGATAGAACCCAGGACCTCCCGAATGCTACGCCAACGCTCTACCACTGAGCTAAGACGGCTCGGTTTCATTTTCCAGAGTCGTACTCCAACTTTGACAAACCCACAGTCTTACCGATAGAATAACCATTCTTTATATTCTTAATTTCATCTTTCCTAATATTATCTAATTGCATGCTTAAGAGAACCTGGATTGAATAGAAACATTCGTGCTTCGATATTAATTTACTTCGCCTGTGACCTCGTATCTGCTTGTTGTATATGATGTACAAATGTATTTAAACTTGGTAATTTTATCTGTAATCTCATTCTTAACTGTTATATATGTCTTCCTTTCTGGGGAAGACTTTAATAAAACATATACTTACATTTGCTAATTTAATATCTATTGTCTTCATGGTTAATATAATCGCAACATGTATATCTGGCAATTTTGCACACCATCTTATAGATGCGATTCTATACAAAATTTCACAGATAGAATTAAAATAGTAAATACAGTTATTAACATAAGCACACTACTTCGTATTAACGACGTATGCTCTCTATTAGCATCTAGCGATTCTTCTTAGATGGCAGTGTAAGAAAAAAATAATTTTGTTTGCTGTTCTTAAAACACATTTCCAAGAAACGTGTAACAGTTCGGAGCAAGAAATATAATTTTAATAATTATCACTAATTCGTGATAAGCTAAAGTCAATAAATGAAGCGCGTTTAAACTTTTTTAACGTAGTAAGAAGTATCTGCAGTAACTTATTTTAACATAAATTGACAAATGTAAGAAATAGCCGAAATTCTACGTAGGCCTATACTCTTATGTTATTCTTCGGTTCTTGGCTCTTAAGTTAGCTATTATAGAGTTTATTTTATGGGAATTTGCTGAACACGGAACTAATTGCAAGAGAATTTCTATCTTCTTCTTCTGGGATAGAATTGCAATCTGAATAAAATATCAAAGGTCTGCCAAATTCTACAATGCCGTTTCCCGCCAGTTTGAGTCTCCATATTGAATTGTTTTGTTCAATAGTTTTGGTAGGGAAATATTGACAATTTCAGCTCACAGTCAACTTTTATAATGCAATAAAGACGAAATGACAGTATTCCCCATAGAAAATAACTCTGTGTTCAAAATGCATTTCAAGGATAAACATGATACTTTTTCTTAAAAAAAAAAATACTCAACAGAAATCTTGGGAGATGATACAATATATGAAACTTATGTAGAAGCAATCCCTGATCCTCAATTTCCTAAATCAAATACCACTTTTACATGTGTAATTAAAGGTAATTAATCTTACCTATGCACCCGAACAGATGATCTTAAGCAATATCTCAAGAACAAAATACCGATTGCCAATCTTACCAAAATAAGAGAAGATAAAGGGCTACTGCCTTTGATACGTTTATTCACGAAGTGGTCCGTCCTTGGTCAGTGACCTAATAACAAACGGTATTACCATCGGTTATACCAGATACAAAATGGAGGTATCTCTTTCTAACGCCAGACCGCTGCCATTTCGAAGATGCTACAAATATAATTGTATCCCAACCCTGTTCCAATTGAGTCGTATGTTATAAATGTGGGGAATCGCATTCCAGCTATTCTTGTACAATAGCACCCAACCCGAGATTCTGTTGGGTGCTATTGTACCTGCAGAAAGAACGGACACAGAACATATGGCTACTCCATCTGACCTATGCGTCCTAAGCAACCTCTACGAAACTCTTCAATAAAAATCGGTAGGACATACCAAGTACAATTAACAAATTCTGAAAAAACAAGAGGAACTGAACACCGAACGGAACACGGACTCTCCTGATGCCCAACACATAAAGTCAATTATGAACAAAGTGTTACAAGAACATACCACAACAATAGTTAAATGGATAACTTCATTAGTTACCATGACTCTTCCTGACCAATCATCTCAACATTTAAATTTAATTATCAATCCGGCTTCGGAAGGACTACTGCAATGCCACCTTAACATATTGAAATCAGTAGATGCACGCATTTATGTAGGAAAGGAGACATTCAAAAAGAAATTAAAATCAAACATCCAAAAGCCATCTTCGAATGAATCCACGGAGACAAACTAAAATACTTTAACCTAAATTAAACATTTGAGCCTGGTACAGCATGCAAAATAATCTTTTTAATAATCCAGCCAATACTTTTCAAAGCACGTTTACACGGAAAAGTCGAAGGCCGAAACAGCAATATTCAATACATCTTCCAACCTTAAGAAAATTCAACTGGAAATGGCTCTTAAGAGGAAGTTGTGTCTGCGAAAGGGCGTAATCAGGATGGTGCCCTAAAATCCACAAATTCTTAACATGACCAATTTGACCATTAATTATCCAAATTAATTACACCTTCCCAATTCTGACTGACAAGTTCAACTCTTACTTAATAAAAATAACTTATAAGTACGATCCAAACTAAAGACAAGGATTCGCTAAACCAGATTTCTCACACTTTTCAAGGGTTGCTTACAATCTTAAATATGCTCTTTTTGTACACTTCCGGTGCATCCAATCACGCCCACTCTCAATAGAACAATGAAAATATCCGCATTTCCCGGCTGCGTGCTTGGACAGCGGGAGCGTCCTGGTGCTGGTTCGATTCGGAAAGTTGTTTAATAAAAATAAATCACAATTTTCCACATTAAATCTTAAATTCACTCTGGACGAAAGTAGCCCTAATGGGCTAGAAGTCCCGCCTGGGTGGCCCCGCGAACCCAGGTATTTCGCTTTATCAGCCTCACAGAATGAAGATAGACACTTCGTTCTGGTGTCAAATTAAAGAAAATGGCCAGTATAAAAAAAAAACTGGTATAGCTCTACTAGTTGGTAGCCGTTTTCCCAAACCTAGCCTAACTGCGAAACGCTAGCGTGTTCCCGAGGACCTAGTGTAGCAAACGTACTAGAGAGACAAACACGTGTACGTTCACATTAGGACTGACGAAACTTTTACAGTGTCGGAGGGTGGAAGTTAGTCTAAGATTAGCAGGCATTGCACAACGACTGACCAACGTAACTATTATCCTCTTGACATCATTTCTCATTACAATGACTGACAAATAACGCAAATGACGCGGCTGTTTTACGACCACCTGCTTATCAATACCCAGCCCAGGATACAGGAAAACAGAAACGCAATCAGCATTCTTCATCTACAAGAACAGGCTCACCTACTAGCCGCATATCAGGACGGACCACACTAGTATCACTACCTTTCGAAAAGACTCACACTATTAGCGAATCAGATTCTGATCACGAATACAATGACCTGACCGATCAAACTGACTCTGTGGCAAAAGATCAGACTTCATCAAGATATTCATTCTTACTCACAAATGTCGACGAAAAATATCAAACACCAAAATCCCTGCTGTAACAATTCATCAAATACATCCCTCGGGACGATAACGCTCGATTAATTCCAACTCGAAACGGTGTCATCGTCCAGTCACCAAACCCAAATCTAGTCACCATCATTCGAAATTGACATAGCTATGAAATCTTTGGCAAATCATCGAAACAAACTACTACACTTTGTACAGAACAAAGCTATCAAACATCAACCACCTCCACGACAGTCAGTAATGTTGTCTGTGGTGACTCGAGGAGTTGATCCGACCATCGCTGACGAAGAAGCTGAGCAAGAACTTAAAACCGAGGGACAAAGTGTCTTTGTATTAAAACCTAATCAGTAACATCAAGGTATATGGTCAGGGTTCTTAGAAATCTTACTCAAGGTAGGTACATACATTTCCAGCCAAAGATACCGCTTCGAAACTTCTCATTCACCATCTCTTTTACCTCTGAAATGTGAAAGATGCCAGACTCATAACTCTTCATCAAACCTCTTCATGTCCCGATACTCCAAAAAGGGGAAACTTGTACTGGACCTCACAACACAAAAGACTACAAACTTTACAACAACCTATGGCTAGAAATGCAAAGGTCGTCCAACATCAAAACCCGAAAATCCTGGTCTTGTCGCTCTCATCCAAACTTGTAAAACCAATCCGCAGATCCGACGCATTGTATGACACAACCTGTTACTAAAGCACAGTTCCTAAACGTCATAACTGTAGCTCTCCAAAATTTGTATCATTTCCAACGTAAAGAAGGTCTACCTTCTCCAATTGGCTGCACATACCATTCTCAACATCAACCTACAAATTATGTATTCCGGTCCCTATGTTCACTCTAAAGTATAAATTCTCCACTAACTCCAACTATTCACCCATCCACTATTCAACTTCATTACTTGCAATGTATCCATCAGTGCACTACCAGGGCCTCATCTGTCTCCCATCATGCGCAGAGTAGCCTCTGAGCAAGAAGACTGTCAATTTTCTCTATAGTCTAAATGTTTGTGATGTGGTAGTGCATTTCATATTCATGCCACATTCACCCATTATTATTGATGTTCCTACCTATTCATGACGGCCCTACCCTAAATTTATGATTATAAGAAAAGCCTATAATATTCAAATTAGTAAGATTAAGGAAAATAAGGGATAATAAAATATTATTACAACACTTCGACCATGCTTATTCCTAAATCTTCTTCCACGATATAAAGGGCGTAACCCTTTGGCGAGTGGTAGTCAGCTGTGACTAGCAAAATAATAAGTAAATAAAAATGACGACCAGAAAATTGTAACAAAGGTCAAGTTCAGCACAATTTTAATGTATATTCTGGAGAATTATCTTATATTAAGACAGTATTTCTGCTCGAAATTAGTTCTTAGCCATTGTCGTGTATAGCATATAATATTTGGTGTTTTATTGTTTTAAAACTTTAGTAACTTCTGACTTCGGCTTGTCACAGTTAAATGAGTGGAATGCTTGTTAAAACTTAAAATCCACAAACATCCATGCCCCCAGACTAGATTCGAACCCGCGGCATTGGAGACGCTGGCCCAACTCCTGTGACCAAACGACTAACTCTATTGGTACTATTGTTACATTGTATAATATTGGTACTTAGCAATTTCTACGGAAACATGCTACATAAAAGTAGTTATTTATTGTTATTCAATTTCAAAACAATCAGCGTTACTGGATCTTTCCCATACTCATCCATCATCAGTAACCTGTAACTATGGATACGATTGATGTGGGACCATATATGTGCGCTTTATGCAACATACCCTTGTCTGCTGAAGAGGTCATGACACAGAAAGAACGGGAGAGAATCGTGTCAGTAAGCAACGTCTAAGTAATAATAGAAGTGAAGAAGGGCAAGTCATTTAGGTTGTGTGCAGACGTAAATCTAAAATATATTGCTTTATCTACAAAATCCACGTGACCTGCTTTCTGCTAACGTGAAATATCGCTCTATATCTGGAGGATCCTAGTTCAAAACTTCTTTTTGTAGTACGGAAACAAAACACAGTGAAAGAGGAAGAAGAAATAGTTACGCATTTCCTGTATCAAAACCGCAAACAATACATGTATGTTAATAACACAGTCATGTCTATCATGAGTGAATTGCGGAATTGCGCAAGGTTCTATTTTAGGGCTATTATTATTTCTTCTTTATATAAATGGTCTACCATCATAACTAAAAGATAGTAAGGTTTTATTATTTTCAGATGACACCGTGATTTTTAATAAAGATTCTACATTAAAAATTGAACAAAATGCCATCAACAAGGATGTAGAAACTCTCTTCAATTGGTTCCGATCTAATAAACTAACACTCAATACCGACAAAACTAAATACATCTTCTTCAGGAATAGACGAAAAAGAAAAATACAGTGAAATATCCTATCACAAACAGTGGAGACAAGATAGGTGTTGCGAACAACATAAAATATTTCCGATGTGATAAAAATCGTTCAGACATAGGTAAAAAAATATATCTATTTACATTGAAATATTACGTCAACTTGCTACGATGTTTAAGGAAAACATAAAAACTATATAACTATGTCTTGATACACCATACCTGTCGTACTGTATTGAATCCTGGTATGCGAATCTCAGCGATTATAATAATAATAAAAAAGGTCTTTTAACCTTGAAATAGAAAGCCGTTAGACTATTAAAGAACGCAGAATATCTCGTGCTGAATGCCTTTAAGGAAATAGAGCTGTTAAGGATACAAGACCTATATAAATAGAAAATAGCCCGCCTAATACACAAGTTAGTGTCGGAAACCATATACTATCAGTGGATGTTTCACCCACCTTGCACGAGATATCGACAAAGGTAATAACGGATAGAACGATACCTTTTTCCCGACTCCGTTTTAACTACGGCCTTCATAATTATCAGCTACAGAAGTGTCTTAATTTGGTATACTTCTCCTAAGGATATAAGAACTAAAGCAATATATACAATTCCAACATGCCCTAAAGAAAATTCTGCAGGAAAATATGAAATATGCCTCGAGAGATCATGCCAAGCGATTTTGAACTTTACATTTTTTTTTCACTAACCACAGATTACTCGTTTTTTTTTCTTTTGTCATTCCTTCGCTTGTAAACTTGTCTACTTATTCTTATCTTAGTACAAATACTATTGGTATCATTATGTTTTTCGTATTTTGTATTTTTCTTTATTCATTAATTATGGGTTTGAATTCCATATTAGTAGTAATAGTAGTAGGGGGCTTATATGATTTTATGTAAATAGCAATGTCAATGATATTAGTATTGTTGTAAATAGTTATGTCCTGGTGTAATGTAAGTATAATAGTATTTCCCCTTTAGTAACCCTTTATTATTATTTTAGAAAATTACCACGAGACTTCAAAGTGCCTCTTGTCGGTGGTATTACGGAAAGGAGAATCCAGTAACGGCAGAAGCTAGGATTCTTCTGGAATCTGTCTGAGAGTTGTAATTCAATTGTAATACCAATATTAAAATTAATAAATTGAATTGAATTTAAAAAAAAAAACTTTTGAGACATCATTGACAATTGTAACAATCGTCAACAAACGTGGAGTTCAGAAGTGTTAAGTTGATTAACAGCTATTATTTTTTTTTTCAACCTGACATTTTCTATCATTAATAATGCACCGCCAATTCCCGAACTGGGAAAGATATTCCACAGACGTGAAAGGAGGCAATCAGTCTAACACATGAGAAGTGGATTAGTCAAGCAGGGAGACCAGCGAATGAAGAAAACGAAATAATTATTTTTTTGAATACGTTGAAATACTTGGAAGAAAATGGAAAACAGCAAATCACAGTGAATGAGGAAGAACTGAACATTATATGCCTCTGATGAACAATAGTATTCAGTCACGTACTTGAAAATACAGCATGTCACGTTCTCTATGAAGACAGAATTGTCATAACCAATTTGGGAGACAACGAGATTATTGTAACATTGAAGACTTCGTTTCTGCTTTTGTGCTTAAGAAAAGAAAATAATATTTACAATAAGTTTTGGGCCTTTTATTATGTCTTTCTGAAGAAGAGCGTTTTCTTTTCTCAGTACTGTTTGCTGAACAGCAACTCACTCAGTTTAGAATTGGAGTTCTACAATCATATAGAGTAGCTTCTCTCAACCTTTTCCATCCTGCGATCCCCTTTTAACATTTCTCTACTAGCCGGCCATCCACAAAAATAATTTTCTTGTTTATAATAATTATTTTTTACTTTTTATTAAATAGCCTCCTGAACAGTGGCGGCGTAACGCAAACTGAGACCCGGGGACAAGTGAGCTTGATTGAGGTCCTTTTGCGATCACAATCGAGAGAGCGGACTGCTACTATTATTGGCCGTAATATCCTACTTCCTCGTTATTTTGAGGTTCGCTGGAAAGTAGGAGCTCGCGAAGGACTCAATAGTCAAGGCGGAGAACCTTGTTCACTAGCTATAATTTATACTTCATAATGAATATTGAGATTGTGGAGAGTCATGCTTTTCAACCATCCGATTACTGCCAATCGCACAAGAAAGAGTCCTGAGAGCTGAGACGGCACAATTATTGCGTCACCAGCCACCGTCGAGTAGCTCCACTGATTTATCTTGTGTTGGCGACTAGGCGCACAGTGCGACGAAAGCCCCAAAACTGCGAAATTAGTATCGTCTGAACGCTGAGGAAATGTTGATTAGATCTTGGTCAAGGGCTTATAGGTGTGCTTCACAATCATGTAGTATACGGGATATAGCATGTTTTGTCTTGACTAAGCTGTTATATCACATAAGATTTCTTCATAAGTTCTGCTATTGTGAGGTAAATTAAATGGGTTAATGAGGTCTCCCTAGGTACAAAACAAATGCTGTTGCTCAGCGATGCCCAACCTTATTTGCACATGGGGCACATTAAAATTTAGCACGATCTTCACAGATCAGAGGATCCTCTGACATAAATACGATACAAATCGTAAGCATCGTGCAGGTTTTAGAAGCTAATGACCAAACGTAAGAAAATCCTTCACACACACACACAAAAAAAAAAATAATGTTTGTAAAAATAGCAAAAGGCCAAGATAAAAGAATTAAAATAGTTTTTGGTACTTACAATTTTTAACACAATTTTATGTTAGTATGGGTTGCATTCTGTCTTTTCTCAGTTCAAAAAAGTTAATTTCGTCAAAATAAAAGAAAACTTTTCTAGACATGTTTATGGTAAACAAATCCAACATACATATATGGCGCCTCGGATCTGACCCACTGGCCTTATGTTGGATATCACTGTTGTGGATGATATCAAGACCAGTTTGCTTGTTTTTGAAGAAAATGTAATTTCTAAGCATTGTATAACAATAATCAATCAACACTATTAATAAAACCGCAAGAAACGTACTTCAAAGCATGCCAAAACAAACGTAACCAGAAATATAGAATTAGTAAACTATATAGATACGTGAAAAACACAGAAACTAGCCATTTCCTTTCCGTGTGTCCATTTTCAAACGAGTTATTTCATGCACCATAAGTTCATGCACCATAAATGTGACAAAATTGACACGAACACATTGACATTTCAAATTTTAAAACTATGGCGAAAATTTGCAGATATGGATATCTTAAAAATAGTTGGAGAAGTTATAGTAGTTTAACAATATTTTATTTTTGCAAAATATTATTGGAACAGATAAAATTATATACAACTTTTGCTATTAATTATGTTTCTGTCCTTTAGTTTCTTACGACGTTCCAATGAATTAGAAGGCTTTTGGAGTTTGGAGTGTGTTTGAAACTGATATAACGAACTCAACAATGCCAATATCTCATTTTTTTTTTCAGAAAGACACACTTGTACTTTCTTTAGTAATATTTCATGTACGCTGTGCGCGTACTACTTTTATACTTTTTGTAATAAATTATAATACACGTTACAGATTAGTAAATCGTAGAAAATCTTCCATTAGTTCACAAGATCTCAGGACTAATCAGGAGTGCAATCATCCCTTCTGAAAGATTTATATTCCGTTTTGGAGCTAAGAACTCATGGAAGAAATTATATAATCTTTTGCACCTTAAAAGTAATAGCGTGGGTAGCATTCCCACCCCATGCCTCTAATGGGTCTAATCCATCACTCTTGCACACCATCCCAAACTCCACCCTATTCCACTACTTCGTTACTACTATTAAATAGTTATTCACTTATCCGCTATATTTCATTCACAAAAGGTGCTGAAGTATTTACGCAAGCAACGTGTTTTCCAAGGTTTGGGCAGATTTCACGCAGAAGGTTGCAGCTAGTGGCAGCTAAATGTGGATGCCCTGAAAGTATATTCTAAACTTTATACTAACGAAAAATGAGAGCTTGGACTCGCTTCGCTTTTTTGTGGAATTTCCCGATGAAATTGGGAAAATCATGTAATCTCATCTACATTAAAGTTATGATTACAATGTAGATGAACTAGAAAACATACCATATTTTGATTAACAAATTACTTGCCTTCATTGAAGCTGCAGACAGAAAATGTACATAAATGGATTCCTTAAAATGTTGGGGAAATTGGCAATTTTGAGCGCACATGCACTAAGGATTAGTGTAAGCGTTTCAGACTTACAAACTAAGTAGTTTAGTTCATATTGGACATTTAATTACAACATAAGATGATTTCGAGTTTATTTTTTTAATGGTTGATTTTGGGGTTTTTACCTATTTTTTCGATTTCATCCCACTGTGCGCCCCCCCCCCCCCTCGACTCTTGGGTCTGCGTCTTTCTCGGCGTGAAGTATAGTGGTGTATGAAGCTTTATGAATCAACATGCCATTTGCAGCTTCGTACTTGCGTACACATAGTTTCTCTTCTATGGTGAATATTAAAACAAAGGTCACAAAGCGTTTGACTTGATAATTTGTACCATGAAATATTGAACCGCACATTTTGAAACTGGTTAAATCAAAACACATACAGAAATGGCACCAACGTTAAACTTGTGCAATCGTTCGTAATGTTTTTTTTTTTTGTCTTCTTTATTTTGTGTAACACTTGCTTTTCCTTTCAAAACATGACTTTTGAGTTGCTGTATTTGAAGATCAATATCCTATTTATATTATCCAAAATCTATTTAACAAATTAATTATCTTTGGTAATTATAAAAACAGTAAGCAAAATGAAAAGAAAATGTCTTGGACATTTATTAGTTTTAAGCTACAAAATTCTAGTTACATTTATTTTTCATTTTCCTTCGCAACGCCTTGCACACAACTGGCGCCCCCAGGTTGAGAAACCCTGATATAGAGACCAAGTTCATATCCACGCCCTTTGATGTGGGATGAATAATATATGTTGGCAACACTGACAGGTTTGACCGTTTTTAAAATTGATTGGCAACACTGATGCCTACGGCACACATAGTACCTCTGTGGCACATCCCAGCACCTAAATGTTAAAGTTGATGCAGATACGTCTAATGATATGGTAACAATTTGAAATATTAATACTTCGTAGTTGATTGGCAACACTGACAACTGGGCACATGAATAACTGTATCTGTCTAGTTAGCTAACTGCTAAGTTTGGTTAGTATTAGGCCAACGATGTATGAGCATTTGGAAGTATTAATTTCTTGAAATTGATTGGTAACACTGGTAACATGCGCCTTCGGCGTCCAGAGTACTTAGATGGTCGTATCTAATGAACGTGCATACAAAATATGGTGTAAATCAACGGATTCGAGTACATTTGTATAAGAAAAAGACTTGTATATGAATTGAGCTTTAAAGCGGGTTGGCAATTCTGATAACTCTGGTGTACTAGGGGACGGGAACTCCACATTTTATATATTGTTGAATAATGATATGACAAGTTTGTTGCTAATCTGTGCTTGGAACCCGGCCTGACCTGGAGTGCGAAAGAGATATTTAATTCCTTCATTATTATACACTGTTGCGTTTGAAAAGACTATCTACCTGCGGTGACCGGAAGCAGGGGTATTACTACCAAGAATACAAAGAATTCAGAGAGGCTATTCTGAAAGACTATTGTGTTTAATATATTACATGGAATAAAAGTATTAAAAACTTTTAAATCTCCAAAAAATGAAGTTCTGGTACATAAACTCACTTCTCCAGGAATCTCACATAATTATAATCTCGTATCATAATATTGATTGACCTCAGGAACAGGAGCGGTCACCGGGCCATTTGAGTCAAAATTCGATCGGGTCACCGAGTTAACTCAGTCTGGTGATTTTGTTCAAGACCAGGTGCCGAGTCATTCGGACCAAGACTGGGTCATTTTTCCGACCACGTCTCTGGGTCACCTATGTTCGGGTCAGGTCGAGTCACCGGATCACCAAAAGTGGCCCGGTTTCAGCTCTACGTAGAATACGGGACGCATATTTTTTACCAAAAATACGGGACATCTCGTATTATACGGGACAGGTGGAAACTGGCAACCCTATTCAGGGATAATTCTATTCAGTAGGTTACATACAAGTATCATTCACCAGAGGAAAAAAACAAAAGAAAACTGCTGTACCTCACAACGTTAAGCATCTCTACGTTATTAAAATTATGTTCGTTTCCGTTTGGAGATAAGATGTCCTTGTATATCTTTCCACGTCCACAAAAAAAAAGTAAAGCAAACATTATATTCATTCGGAATAGCCATTCTGTAGATGTAGCAAATCCCACAACTTCCGGATTCTTCCGAAGACTAGATTCAAGCTTGTCTTTGGCAAAACCATCTAATTGTCCCCTCATGAATGTAACGGTATCCCATTGTTTTCCATTTTCCAGACCTTGTTATAAGCTTTTAATGCCTGCCGTCACGTACTTTTAACTATGGACGCAAAATATTTCTGTCTTCAAATCATCTATCGTTTCCGGTAGCAGAAGTTGCTGCGTTTTCGAAATTCTACACGTGTCGGCTGGAACAAGAGAAAGCACAAACTCCTTGATATTGTCAAAAATTTCACACAAGGAAGTAGCACAATCAATCCAGGATTCACAGCGAGTAATGACCGAGAAATTTGGAAGGGTCAAATTTCTCTGTAGGCAACCGTGTGACTCGGGACTTTCAGCAAAATTTTCTTCAGTTTAGAGATAAACTGATTTGTAATGTCGTGTTCATTCCTAATCGATTAACAAACCTTGTGAAAGGCATGGGCCAAGCAGATTACATATTTTAACTTAGGAAACAAAGGTTTTAATTGGTTAACTGCCGAAAGCATTTACGGAACCTGACCAGAATAACTTTTTCGAAATAGATACCACCAGACAACAGGTTTTGATAAAAATCCATGAATGACTCGATTACTGTACTGGCATTGGTTTGGTGATACTCATGCATCTTGATTAACATGGGCTTAACTACCTCATCTCCTAGGGGAAAGGCCAAACACTCGAAACATATCGATCCGTTAAATCTGGGATCATTGACCATGATTCCTTCATCGGAATCCAAAACTTTGTCCTGAATCCTCTGTATAGTTTCTTCATAACATCCTTAAAGTATTCTCATGCGTATTTTAAAAGAAATCGTTGAATAGCGGATGGTTCACCTTATAGAGTGGAATTCTCGCTTGTTTAAAAGCTGCACAAAAAATCAATGGACATGGACTTTGAATTGAATGTATGTATGGTCTTTACGCATCTATGGCTCAGGCTGAGATAGGCTAAGAGAAAGGGAGAAGTCGGCCAGGCACTAAGCTACATGTACCACACCGGCATTTGCTTGGTATGACAGGAAAACACTATAAAATCTCAATCACAAAAGTCGGTCCCTGGAATAGAACCCAAGACCTCCAGGATGCGAAGCCGATGTTCTACCAACTTATCTACAGCCGCTCGGTATGGATTCTTACATGCAACACTTGTTAATTTTCTATCGTTTCTCTGTATCAATACCGTTAGGTAAACTTTTATAAACTATATTTTGTATATGGCCCAGTCTAGTAACTTTGAACTTCAGCCCGTTACGATTCGCCTTTAGCTGTTAAAATCCACACTCATGCCTCTGCCAGGACTCGAACCCGGGTCCTTCGAGCCGAAATACCGTTAGGAAAACGTTCAATGACAAAGAAATAAATAGCATTTTTTCTATACCAGAACGTGGCTTAGAAAATATTCCACGTGAATCAAGTAGCATTTACTATCACCGATTCTCAAAGGAACGTTGTCACTGGAACACCCAAAGCGTCAGGATATATCGAAGCTCAAACAGGTTGGAAAAGTGGAAGAGGAGCCGACAAAAAAAGGTATTTTCCACGTGACGTAACAGGAAGATTCTTATTGGATAGAAACTGAATTCTGCGCACAAGTCAACAGAAGTAACAAGTTTCGAATCTCCCTTTAGCTCCCTTCCTCTTTTTCTTTTTCCTACCTCCTCTCTCTCTCTCTCTCTCCCTCTCTTGGACACACAAATACACATTCTGCACATTGCGTAAAGACATATACATAAACACTGAAGCATTTACTTCCTACACATGAATGAACACGCACCTTTACGCTTACGCCTTAAAAGTTATTGCTTCCCAAATGACTCCAATGGTCAGAAGTCCTGGAGTCCTCCTTTTCAATTAACCGATCTATTTGCAAAACGACCGAATGAAACCTTAAAATAGTAACAGTAAGGTTATATAGCAGCAACTGTTCATTGATTGCTAATGTTGATCTTGTAAACATAGGTTTCCCCAATCCAAATATCGATCTAGCCTATTCTTATAAGTTAGTTCTTAGTATTCCCATCAGTTTTCATTCATACTCATGCCGTAGTCTGTGCTTTCCTTTATTACATTATTCTGAATTAAACGTTAGTATAGAAGTGAGATAACTGCTTCAACGCCTATTAAAAAGGTCTAAAACGAAGCACAAATTAGGGCTTAGGGCAGACTTAAAGTGAATTTAATAAATCTAGTGTGGAAAGCTAGTTAATTGAAAAGATCCTGCCAATTTCAGAGTTACCAGATTATAAATGTCCCGATAAATCGAGATTCCTGAAACCAAATCTACAATAAGTTTCTTCTACCTGTATTTTTTCTTCAGGCGTTATTGTCTATTGCTAAAATGGAGAAAGAAAACCCAATAACAAGAATCTACCAGTTCCAGAACTAACAAATTTAGTTTCTTTGTACCTGTTTCGTTGAGGCGCTAGGATGCGCTGTGGACGTACTGACAAACGGACAAAGTGGCATTGAGCACTATAAACTAAATTTGGAATACAAGTATTTGGGTAGCACATAACGAAAAGTAACTTACTACCATTTTACTTCCGAAATAATTTTTTTAGGTTTTGTTATAATGGCATGTGTCCATATTTTAACCCCTGATCGTTATACGTCCCGCCCAACATTACTGTATAACAGGTGGTATAACCATCATGATTTTTATATACTTCAACCATTCAACCACAAAATTGGAGAGTGTAAGATGAGCAGATGACAACGCAGTAAACAAAACTTAAGAATCTGTACTAGGTACGTCCAGAGAGATGGGTTTCTATCAGGAGACCATGTAGGTCAGGAAAATCCTAATTTTTTTCTTTAGCTCCAAAGCTAAATATATTGGGAGTACCTACAGCAAAGTTTGAAGTTTTAGTCTTCCCCTTTCCACGTAAGTTTGGTCTAACGAGGCACATCATTGCTAAACGTTTAGAGACAGAAACAGCCGTGAGTTATTTGATCCCAGAAACGAAAATAAACAGTCGTGAGCTAATTAAGGGAAGTTGAAAGTGTCAGCGACTGATCCCAAATATTTATCTCTTTTTTCTTTGGAATTGAGAAAGATATACCGGCTGAAACGTGACGAGATAACCCGAGAATGGAGGAGACTGTAAGGTTCACCCGATATTTTAAATATATTGAAATCACGATGGTTAATACGAGCAGGTCATGTAGCTCTAATGAGAGAAAATATTCCATCGTGGTTGGTAAGCTGGAGGGGAAAAGCCCTTTGGAAGACCGAGACGTCGTTGGGATGACAATATGTTAGAAGGGATCTCCGAGAGCTAGATAATCAAGATTAAAACCTTTTGATCTTGCCAGGGTGAACCCAATGTGGAACGTTTGTTACTACGGCAATGAACTTGCGGGTTCCGCATGCCGTAGAGTTAGTTACGAACTCTTGAAACATTTTTCCTACTCTCACCCTTAAAAAAAACATATTTCCAATGAACATGAAGATTTTTTGCATTAGTTCTTTACTTAACCAGAGAGAAATTGTAGGCTATGTGTTCTTCCAATATATCCAGGGGCGGCACAAAGTTCTTGTGGGCCATCAAATATTCACTTTTGAACATATCTGCACCATACATTTTATGGGTAATGAAGATTAAAGACTATCAAACATTTGAAGCATTCTGCAGCAGAAAACACCATAACTCAGTTTATCCCCGCACCAACGGGCAGGCCTATCAATAAAATATAATTATAGTACCACATGTGCCAAAAGTCTTTGTAATATTTGTTCAAATAAATTGAATTGAAATTATTTTTGGACTTTAGGCAGAATATTAACTCTTATGTCTTATCAGATCACAAGAGAAAAGTCATCCGATTCCACAAAAAGTAAAAAGAAAAAAATCAAAGTTATAGAAGGTTGAAAGTTTGAAGTCTCACGGTAAAAATACATTTTATCAATATGTACGATAATACTGATTTAGACAAGATTTGGACCCGTGAAAACAATAAAATGTACCCTACATTTCACTGCGTTTTCGAACTTTCAACTTACTAGTCCTTCAAATTTGAATGGTTGTGACTGATGTTTTTCTCCTTGTAACCTTGATATTCATTCATTGATCAGACCATGCATTCATTAATTTATTTTTCTTTCGTGACGGGGTTTAATTCATGTTCTTAATATATAAATTGATTACATATACCAGATTGTTCAGATTTGTACAGGCACATAATAAAAAATATGTTCATTTATTCATACACGCACTCATTTAACAGAAGACTGTGTAATTTTCATTTCAAATTAATAAATGTTAATTCATAAGGCATACGAGATATTAATCAATTAATTCATTTATTTATACCATTGATTGCAATTAATTTTTCCTTTAAATGAGCAGAAAATAGCCCATGGGGCAGTCGCTAGCATGGCGGACTTTGGATCTACAATAGACAAACATGCAGGTTCAAACCCCGATTCTTACCATCCTGCCTGCATTTTCTAGAGTTTGCATCAGTTTTACTAGGCGAATACCCCGATAGTACCTCAGCAAAGAATCTGGAGGATAGCTTAGGTTACCACTTTCCCAAAAGATTGATTGCAGAGAGATATCATCCCTTAAACGTAACGGAATAAGATGTCGTCTGAGATCACTGACTCTCTCCATTGGTTATTGTTTGGTACACAAAAGCCATTATTCATACAACAGTAGCGTTAATTATAAATTAATAAAATAAAAATAAAAAAAACATATACACAATTAAAAGTCTATAATGAATTCAAGTAAGAGAACAAATTTTTAACCAATCACGAACCGTTAATGTAACTCAACTCATTTGCTTGAACAGATGTCAGTAGTAATTGTATCCATGATTATCAGCAAATTTCTGCGGATTTTTTCAAGCTTCCACAAGATGTCTGTACATTTAATATGAAATCAATATGGGTAATAAAGGCTGTAACGTTTTATTAAATGCACTTCACTGCTTGAGGTATTATCCTTTTAAGATTGTGTCCTGTTCCAAGTGTTAATTATAAAAAGTTTGGGAAGACACCATTCAATTAAGAACTTCGTTGCGTAGCGTGTAAATAGTGTGATACCGGTATTGGATAACCTGTATTTAAAATTATACTTTTTTATCATATTTTGGATTCCCAACAAATAAAGAACGGGCAGAACACTGGAGATATTTAATCATGAAGACAATTGCCTAAATATTTAGACAAATAGTGATGCTGTTTAAAGTTTGAGGAACCTCAGCTTTATCATTTAAATGTATTCGTTAGTTAAGATAACTCTTTTTTTATATAGTAATTGGAATTTATTCCATTTGCTGGTAGAAAACTCAATAGCTAATGAAAATCATACAGTCGTTTAACACATGTAAAGTCGCTTTTCAACACCCCCTTCAAAGATCCATATATCCGCAGTCTTCCTACGCGAATGTCGAGATGGAACCGTCAGTGTAGGCAGTACCTGTTCCTCTTGCGCAAGATAAGAGACGAGATAGTCTTTCCTTCCCGTTTCAAGGGTAGTAGGTAAAACAAAAAAGCGTTCGATTTTCGTAAATTGATTATTATTTCTTCAAGGGCGAATCGTTGTAGTTTCTTTTTCCCTACATCCTTTCCTTGTTTTACCGCTACAATACATTATAGGGTATACATTGGAGATCGCATTATAGGGAAAAGTGAATTAAGGGGAAAGAATGCTAAGCGAATAGGAGAAAGTCGATGACGTACCTGCCAGAGAAGAAAATGAGAAACCAGAATAGCTCTAATCCAGGAAAGCTAAAAAAAATCCCATCCCAACCAGAAAATAAAAGCACCAAATAAAGTCAACAACACTGACCTTTATAGCTTTAATCTTTAATATACTGATATTCTGGTGTTACTAAACTTCAAACAATTGAGAAATTCTTCCATGTTAATGGCTCTTTGTTTGTAAAGGCTACAGAAAAAAAATCTGATTGACATTTTTTTGGTCTCTTCAAACGTTTAAGATTGATTTACGCAAAAGCAAGAAAATGACAGAAAAGTTTATCTGCGGGGCGGAGGAGGGAAAAATAGATAAAAAAATCCCTTTATGAACCATAAACGTGGGAAATTGATTCACTCACTTGAAAATTTAATTTGCTTTTAAAATTAAAACATTTCCTTTCCCTCCCCCTTTCTTTGTGCCATGTGAAAGAAGCACTTTTTTTTTTAAAAAAAAAGGAATTTTTAAAGAATATTCTCAGACTACAATAATTGGATTTACTTGAATATTAACTTTAGAAGCATTAAGAGCACTTAGCTATGTAAACAACACGATCAAAAAGTATTATTACCTTAGTATTGAAAGCAAATTTACTGCTATTAAAAATTCCCCCTGTGGGAAATTCTTTCCGCATGTACGAGTATTAACATTTCGTTTCCGGAAATAAATTCCCTTGTTATAGTAAAGATATTTGCCGTACAAATTAAGGAACTAGAAAGCTTTACTTGAAGACTTTTTTTTCTGTTAGTATGATCTTAAACTAAACGTATAATGGAACTCATTTTAACACACGTAAATAATTTACTATGCACGAGTAATTACATAACCTCTACTATTTCGTGAACGTATACATAATCTTTACTCCAAGTAACAAAGAAAACATAGACTTATTATTAAAAAAAAGAATTAAAAATAAGGATACTGATTACAACATAGTAGATAAATAGAAATCAAAGAGAAAGGTTCAATTATATTTTTGTTTATGTGGTCTGACCGAAAACAACAACCGGAAAATTGCCTAGGCTGTAGGGGGAAAATTTTGAACTGAGTCTATGAATAATTAGTAACTTTGTAAAAATTGGAGGATAGCTTCCTTTCATCTCATATTCTAAAACATCTCGCATGTCCGACGCTTGCATCATCCAATATGGCCGTCATATCAAATATGGCTGAAATATCCGTATCATCGAAATGGAGAAAAGGGGACACATTGCGTTGTAATAAAGTTCAGAAAAAAGGGGTGAAGTCGATCAGATGGGGTATAAAGTCTATCATAACTAAACTGATGGGATTTTACCTTCCTACCACCCCGAGGGTACGTGAAAAATGATGGTACGCATGTATATAACCTTATATCATATTTAGCTTCACTTGTTAGTAAGGATGAAATGTTGTAAGGTAATTTTGACCCACCTCCACATATCCGACTGACTTGAAACTTCGCACACATATGTAATTCCGATGGCAATATTTCGGGTTGAGTATTGCGCCACGGTGGTCAGTGTTGCCAACTTTTAAACAAAACCATTTTTTAATTTGCTTACATATGGTTAGGCGTACCCACACCAAACTTGGTATTACATTCTTTGATACAATAGGAAAATAATGTGGTACGCCCAAGTTTCGAAGATATCTGTTGCCAACCTATTTTAAAATTGAACTTATACAAATATCGTTACTTTCCCAAATATACGTGCGTCTATTGACACATACTAAATTTTGCGTATACTTGTATTGAACACTGGGAAAGGTAATAGAAGTACTCTGTGCGCCGTAGACGAAGCAGTTGTCAGTGTAGACAACTAATTAAAAAAAATGACATTTAAAATTACTCCCATATGATTTCTCTATCTGCAACCAAACTTTTAATTTTGCTACTGGAACAGGGTTTAGAGGTACTCCGAGCGCCGCAGTTGTCATGGTGATAAAGTTTAAAATTCTCAAAGACTAAAAGCTATATAGAATGCTTTCTGGTAAATTTTTTACACACAGTGGGCTATACTTCAGGGTTTCTCGAAAATTTGGTAAATTTTAAAACTGAGATATAAAGAACCGAATAAATAATTGAAAGAGATTTAATCATGACAATGACTGGCACGGAGGATGCAGTTAATTCATACATACGTACATACCAAGAAGAGTTGGGAAAGAGGTTCGCGGTGGCTCACTGGTAGAGTGCTCACCTCTGATGCTTGAGGTCCTCGGTTCGAACTCAGCTCATGTCGTGTGGACTTTGTTATGGACAAACACTGTGTGTGTGGATTTCCTCCCGCTTTCTTCATTCCATAAATTTTCTTCCATCATCATCCATAAGGCCTGAGCCAAAGTTACCTAAAGGTCTTAAATAAAATTGAATTCAATTTAAGAGATGGGTGTGTTAATGTCATACTTAAAGATGACGTCCCAGTAAATAATCATCACTTCTACGCAAATATTCCTGCAGTCGTGGAGGAAAATTGTACACAGGTCGACTTAACTTGTTCATAGGAAACTTGACGAGTTCATCATGGATTATTTCTTTCAGTTCTTCGGTAAGAAAACAAAAATTATAGACGGTCAAGTCAGGGGATCTTGGGGGCCAGTGCATGTTTTTGCATTTGGAAATAAGTTGGTAGCCAAGCAATTGTCATAGAGATCAATGGTGTTGCGTGCAATACGGGACGTTTCCCGGACTTCTTGAAAGTAGGTATACTCTCACGAATGTGGGTAAGATTCAGTTCCCGCGTAACAAATGTGTCCAACCTAAGAACAAAGCGATCAAACTTTACGGCCACCGCGAGCCCATTGCCATGTTAAAATAAAAATAACCTCGCATGACGCCTCACGATTACATTGTTGCTGTGTAAAGGAACCTTGTGTGACTGACGTGGATTTATCTCAGCTCAACAACATAAATTGTACTTATAGACGAAGGTGGAAGTGGGTTTCGTCCGACATCCACCGCCCGCTCGTGAAAGTCATCCTTGTTCAGTTGTTCACAAAATTGTCTACGTTGTACGTGATCATTGGGTTTCAAGTGCTGGACTTTGCAACTTGTAAAGATAGCCTGCCAGGCAATTTGGTTGCGCAACCGAGTTGCATGACCAAGTCGTAGTTCATTTATTTGCAGGCGACTTGGGGACGCTTGATTTATAACATATGATTCTCGTTCATTCTGCCACCAGTTTTAGCAGAGGCAATGGTTAACACCATACAAGTGTTATGTGCCACACACTTTTTTCACTGATCTCATTCCATGCCTTCAGTTCCATCTCTCTGTTACTATACATTCGGACGAGAAAGAGAAGTCGGTAGAGTACTCAGCTTGTAATCGGGAGGACTCGGGTTCCATTCCTGGTGCTGGCCATCGCCACTGAGCTTTTCCATGGTTTTGCTCAGTCACACCAGTTAAATGCTGTAATGGTTTATTGAATAAAGCCATGTCTGATTCCTTCCAAAAATCCTCTCCCTTGTATTTATTGTTGTTAATATATCCAGTGGAAAATGGTCGGAATTGGGTTGTATCTAGAGATTGTTCACTACGGGGTACACACGTATTAGGCAATAGCAAATTCCATGAGTCTCCTTCCTATCCTCAGGTTCAATCGAGGGATTTTTGCTGAAATGGAAAAGATTAGTGCAAACCAAGGTTGATTGATTTAAATCGCGATTTAAATCAAGTGATTTTAAAAAAAAAGAAAAGAAAACAGTGATTTTTATATTAAATAAAATAGAAATAAAGTGTCGTATTTTTAATCATTCTGTGGTATGAATCAGATGTAAGTTTGGATTACCTTTTTAGCCGTTATAATGTGTGAGGAATAGGCGTAATAAGGAATAATATGTGATGATAAACTCTTAGGATGTAAACCAAACCGAAAGTGATCTGACCAAGAATTTGAACAAACTATTTGATTTTTTCATTGCATATTCCACTCGAAATTTTGGAAGAAAACGTAAGAAGCCAATTCGCATTATAAGTTTACAATTATTAAATTATATTTACACATTATATGTTTATTTTTGTATGAAAACGAATACATATGAAAACGAACACGCAGAAAGCAGTTGTTTCGTAGCATTATCTTACTTACTTGCTCTATGGCTTACGGAACTTGCAAGTTCATCGCCGCAGTAACAAGCGTTCTCCATAGGAGTGTATTCTGAGCAAGATCAAGCCAGTTTTCATCAACATTCATTACCTTCTTTGTATATTTGTATTTGTATCAAATTATTTGATTTCTTCACAAACTGTTCAAAAGCAATTTATACTCAATGGAAGTATAAAGTTTACCTGGGTGTATGCTGAAGGATGAAAATCCAAAACTGCGTATCCACTATTGATTTGAGTGCATTAAACAGCTCTCATTGAACTGAATTTTATCTAGAACCTTTAGACAACTTTGGATAAGAGCGAAGGGATGATGATGGGAGAATTGGCGGAATGAAGAAAGTGGGAGGAAACGAGAAGACGCACGCACATGGTTTTTGCTCACTACAAATCCCACATGGCACGAGCCGGGATCGAATCGGGGACCCCACGAACCAGAGGTGAGCGCTCAACCACTGAGCGACCATGGCTCCAAGATAGCTCACATACTTTATGGAATATTGTCATAGGGTGTTCCCAAATTGATAGTACAATTTTGAGGGTTGCAAACTGAAATGAACTAAAATTTTAATCCTAGAATATTTCGTTAACAAGATGTAGCCTGGAGAAAAAGAGACAATTGCGAATATTGCGATTATAACATTTGTAACTGCGTAGGAAGAAAGAAAGACAGATTTCATTTTAGAAGGAAAGCTGATACGCAGAACTTAACCTAACAGACATTTTTCAAACTTAATTGCATGGTTCAAACTTGAACTTAATTCATACCCCTCTGAAACCAGTTCATTCATCGTGTATCGACGAAAGTAACGTAGAAGTTCCCTACGTGTTAACTTTCCTTTGTAAAATATACCTTAAGTTACGCCATATCTTCTTTTCTTTTCAAAATTATTACAAAGTCTTGTAATTGGCTATCTTCCATGGCTATCTTCCGTAGAGAACTTCACATATTTGTGAATCTTACTTTAGATTTTACTGGTTAAGACATTTGAAAAGAAAACGGAGTAGTACACTTAATTATCACTCGATGTCTCTGTCAACATGTGTGATGTATACCTGATAATTTCTATAAATTGAACAATATTTACCAACAGGAACTTATATGAAGTATTGAACCAAATTCGAAAATCCTTAATGGGGACATTTCAAATGTAATACACAACATTAGAATATGAAGCTGCAAGCCAGACTCAAATATGTCAGTGGTGGAAATATATTTAAAAAATTGACAAACCTCGTACATTTTCAGAATGTGAAAATTATCTATGATTCGGAATATTTCGGTTCCTTTGTAAATTTCCTTCACAAGGTCAGACAAATAAGTAAGAGACATTATCTTGAAGTTTACGTGAGGTTATAAAGCTGGTGGATGCTTAGTTGAAAAATTGAAGAATACTCCATGGGGACAATTCGCCCCCTCACACATAGCTAATAAATCCGACAGTTCCTGCCGAAATACAAGGACCTTGGACTACATGCATACTTGACTACTTACCACCAACAATGTATTTTATCGACCAAACTTAGACTAAAGTTGAATCGCTTACGTTATTGATAACAAGGGACAATACGCAAGTGATGTGCCTTGTGTTGGCCAATGTTTATATTTTCTGAAATCACTTGTCACTCTGAGTTAAACAGTTAAAAAAACCATACACAACCATCCAACCATTTAGGTGCTAGGGGTCATAAAACATAATATTTTTGAAAACAAACTACGGTTTTCAGGGTCCTTTTTTCCTCACGGAAGGGGTTGAATATCTAAGTTAATTTTTTGTACACTAGTACATGTCAATTTGTATTGAAGATATACAGCATATGAAAACCGATATACTGTTCCTTATTTTTTATGATTTCTTAAAACAAATTAAAAACAAATCGTATTTTATGAATATTGGGAGCTAAATATCTCTGATGGGAGAATATATATATATATATATTCGCATGTCATGCACTTGGATAAGGAGAAACTGCGGTAGAAATGTTATATTTTAGTTTGAATGGAGTTACAGAGTTTCAAGAAGTTGGGAATGAATAATACTAGCGTGTGCTTTGCTAATTATGTCATATTGCCTCCACAGTGCCAAAGAAAGATGTTACAGGCATATAGCAATAAAACCTTATCACATTTCTCTTGCGTATTCATATGTTTCTATTGAACCTCTGCAGAGCTCTGGCAGTAATATATTTATCAAGCCACGGACGAACATTATTCATTCCCACTTCGCAAGCAACTCTGTAACTCGGATCAATCTCCTCCAATATTAATAAAATACGAAATTTTGGATTTTTATAAAATAAATCATAAAAAATTAAGGAACCATATTAAGGAATTAAGTTCATATTCTGTATACCTTCAATATACTACGACATGTACTAGTGTACAAAAAATCAACTTTGACATTCAAACCCTTCCGTGAGAAAAAGCACATCCGGAGGTTTCTTTTCTCTAAACTTTGATCTTTGGTGACCCCTCGGTCCTAAATGGCTGGAGGGTTGCCTACGGTTTCATTAACACTTTTACTCGGTGTGCAAAGAACGTTCAGAAACTAAAAGCCTTGGCAAAAAAACTAAGCACATATCTTACCTATTGTTCCTTGTAAATTACTTTGAACGAAGTATTCCAAAAATGTTTTGACCAATAAGAACAGCATTGACAGCAGTGTATATTCACTGTGGACGATAACAGTTTAAAAGCATCAATACCAAATAACAGTCATTTTGCCAGACCCCCATGTGGGGGGTTTCACCCCCAAATTCTCGATAACACCCGAACTTTAAAATTTGGGGGGTTAAAAATCGATAGAAACCGTGCAAAACTCCACTTACGGATTAGAAGTACAAACGATAAAAAAAAAGAATGAGACAACGTTTCTGGAAGACTTCGAAATGTGGTTTTTGAGAAGAATGAATAAGATCGTATGAACCGACATGGAAAGTAGTAAGCAAGTGATGAGGAGAAAGAACTTTGTGAGAATAACCTCAAAAGAAAGGACAACCTAGGTCCGTCACATACTAAGAAAGGTTTGTCTGCTAAACGAATCAGAGCGGGGAAGAGGAAGCAGAAAATTTGGCTTCTTAGGTTATGTAAGAATACCCAAAAACCAAAGTAAACTTAGTTCAAGCTTGACATGTTAACTTATTCAAGCTTTCATTAAGCTTGTTATAAAAGTGTGTGTTTGAATAAAACTCGTAGTTCCTGCTTGTCAGGCTTAGAGCTAGTTTGTGATATCGATATTAAGTATGCAACAAATTCAATTTAACCAATATCAATCTAGAAATAAGTTTGTAGATCAAGTGAAGTTGAGCAATTAAAAATCAAGGCAATGTCAAGCTTCAAATATGTATTATCAAGTCAATTACTAGGAAAAGAGAGTCAAGGTAACTTCAAGCCTGAAATAGACTTGTATCAAGTCAACTTGAGCAAGTGAAATGTCGAGACATTATGAAGTTTGAGGTAGGCTTATAGTATCAAAGTCAATTTAGAAAAGTGAAACAAAAGGCAATATCGAACTTGAAAATTGTTTTAAATGCTGTCTTGAAGCAAATTAGATACCAACAAATTAACAAGAATGCGCTGTAGAGTCAGAGGTGAAGACGACATTTGTTGCAGAAAAGAATAACCAAAGAGACTGCACTGCATGTACCAGCTTCACTGGTCGGGAAAATAGTTCTGGAATGTTTTGTTGGTTTGAAACAAATAAATCTAAGAAGATAAATACAATTAAATTAAAATCATTGAGGAATAAAGTGAAGTATGCTTGTTAGAAATCAAAGTACTCATTCATTAGTAAATGACCCGAATAATAAACCTTTACTATCAGAAATAATACAGACTATACGAACTAGTGGCCACGCCTCTCTTAATTAAACAGTCAATGAGCGTTTTTGTACAGATGGACTGCAACTGGTCTAACACGTTCAAAATAGTTTTAAAGTTTTGTGACAGCTATTTTCTTTTCAGTTTCGTTTCAAATTTTCTGTTACCCGATACACAGGAAACTTTGGATTAAGATCGACACGTTTCATGTCCCTCGGGGAAAAGGAATGAGGGAAGATAGTGAACAGAGTCGTAGTGGAGGTACTATTCCAGAATTTGTCTTGTGAAACCCGGAAAACCTCAGTCCGGATAGGTGGCAGCGACACTAATTCGTACTGATTGCCTTTCCGGATTTGAAATGTGGAATGTTTTACCAGTGGCTCTTATTATTGGGTGTATCTTCTTGTTAAATGAACGATTTATGCTCGGAGGCTAATTCTATGGAAGGAAAAGCAGCTAATGAGAGAATGGAACGGAAAAATCGTGCGGGTAATCTTCAACAAACTATGAACAAGTTTCAAGCCTTTAATACATTTTCAGCACAACATACTTCAGCCCGCATACGTGAAGGTATTATGCGAGTAAATTTATTAACTTCACAACACAGGAAGTAAAGCAAAAAAAAAAATCCGTCTCCTAAGTAAGTTATCTGATCTGAGAACGTCAGAACTTCCTAAAAACGTTAAACCAAAGTTTATTCTCTTTAACTAGTAAAATTTGTGGTGTGCTTGTCATGCATGACTCTTATTGATAGTGTCACTAAATAGAGTGACGTGAATTTCCGACCTGACAACTCATCTCTTTTCCTTCTTCAATCTTGATTAATGAATTGGTGAAAAAGCGAAGAAACCGCGATTCTTGTCAAAAGTATCTTGTTAAAACTAAGAATCGAAAAGCCTCCACATCCGTTGGTCTATTACGTATCATGTCTAGGCTAAAAATAATACAATTTTTGAACGCTGTACTTAAGTAGTGTAAAGCCAGGATCAAACGCTAGATGGCAGCACTATATCCGTATAATTTTATCGTTGCACGAAATGTCAATGCTGCTCCTACAAATTCAAGCCTAGAGAGTTCAAACTTTCAGGGATGAAAGTTCATAACCATTTCAAGAGTTCTATCCGTGCCGATTTTTTTTCTTCATTGTTGATGTAGCTTCATTGTTTGAATTCGGTGATTTTTTTAAATTGTGTACTTATTCCCAATATACACATGATCACAATTGAGTTCTCTTTTTTTTTAAAAAAAAGGCATCAGTCCAGAGCAGTGAATCCGCCAGCCCCCCCCCCCTCTTGTGAAGGGTGCCACCCACTAATCCTCAAGAACAACCGCCAACTTAAAATTTAAGGTGAAAAATTGATAGAAACCGTGCAAAACTCCACTTGCACCCTCCCAAACTGATAATCCTGGCAGAATACCTGGTCCAGAATTTGGCCATTTTTAATTTTGCAATGTTTCAGAATATACAGTTACAGCTACACGCATTGGTATTAAAATGACATGGATAAATTAATTGCTCTAAGTTCTGTAGTGAACTGAAGAAGCTTGACATTCTTTCAAAATAGCATCATACATGGACTCATCCGTAACGACATTAGCATATCTCTTTAGGTAAAGTTTCCATAAGGTGCGTTTTGAATTAAATATTGGAAAAGAAAAAAAAGCGTTATGTGCCTCATGAGTATTTAAACAACTTTGATACGATTTTCGATTTTTTAAGGGCCCAACTTTTACTCACAAATAACATATTCACACAGGGTTTACGCCAGGATTTTCAGCTTGGGAGGATGTAAAGTCAAAATTGGGAGTGTGTAAGTGAAGTTTTGTACGGTTTCTATCGATTTTTCACAGCAAACGTTTTTAAGTTGGGGGGGGGGTTGTCGAGACTTTGGGGGGTAAACACCCCCACAAAGTTAGGGGGGATCTGGCGGAATCACTCATATGTTACAATAGCGATAAAATCTCGACTCAGAATCACTTTTGAATAATCGAACCTGTTAACTTGTATAGAATTTATCTCATTTTATTTAAACGTTTTAATCAATTTCCCACAAACCTGTACTCCTAGACTGTTTAAAAATATACGATTCAATTACAATTAATGTAGTACATAAAATACCTGACTCTTTATATCGTAGGTTGTCTTTGTCACATCAAAGTTTGTCTTTAAATATCAGAAAGAGCCGGATAACTTATATAAATATTGTATTGCAAGAAACCCGAATAATCAAAAAGATATTGTGAACATATCGTATCGAAAACTTGAAGTGTATAATTATTTACAACGTTTAGCCCAGGACTATATCAGGCGAATAAATGCTGCAGAACCTTAATCTGTGCATCATTTCCGAACTTGTTTGGTGTGGAATGTCTCATTACAGTATCGAAAAGAATTGTCATGACGTAATAGTTGGCTATATGTAATGTAATGACTGTAAAATACAATGGCCAAACCACCATTTGCCAGTTTCTAGCGTGGTGCATTGGTAAGATGTTGGCTTACTAAATCAAAAAACAGGTTCGAATCCCGGCGGGACCAAGATCTTTTTTATTCTTTCAAAATATATGTTCATATTTATTATTAATAATTGCTTGAGATCCTACTGAAAGCTAGGTCGCTCAATGTGCAATTGAGGGATGGTGCGTCCGAAGGGAGCTGGGGCGGGGGCACACCCCCGGTTAGCGGTGAGCATGCCCAAAAGTGCTTTCAACATTCTATTCCACCTGTAGATGTCATATATCTTTACATTTTCCACTCTCGGAGCAAACTATTACGTCATGACAATCTTTTTTTCGGTACTGAAATGAGACATGCGTGTTTTGGGAGACGGAGAGACACTCTGTAAATCTTACGTGCAAAGGGTCATCATAACCAAGTATCGAACTTACGCGAACGTATCAGAATCCGACAGTATTAGCCACTATGCCATTTAAGTTAGGTCATTCATCCTTAAAGAATTACGTAATATATCAAACGATATTACTTAATATAGTAATATTTTAAGAACATGCTGTTGTTTATTTAGTCGCTTCTTGTTTCATGTTATTTCAGTACGGCTATAACAAACTTTCCGTTTCCTGAAAATCCTTTATTTCTGTTTATTTAGTGTTATTGACGTCTTGGTGGCATATGGGATTGATGACCGAAATTTCGTCCAAAGTCGTTAAAAGAAAAGAAGCGGTTTGGGGGTGGGGGGTGGAAGAGCAATATAGTTATATAACAGCAAGGGAACATGTACGCTAAGAGACATAAAAGAATGAGTGACGATGAGACGAGCTTAATGACATGTAGTATCGCGAGCAGAACTAAATTAGTTTCATCGGAGCAAGGCGTCAACACAAAGTCATAACATTCTTTGGTTGGAGAAAGGTTGTGGTCAGAGATTACGGGCAGTTATTAATGTCGTACTGGGGAATTAAAATATACACGGATAATTACCACACTTTGTTTGGACTTATATTTATCTGGAGTTCTTGCTACAAGTATTCAGAATTCCTAAATAATAGACTTGACAGTTAGCAGTCGTGGCGGAAGAAGGAATTTACTTCTTTTTACTTAATTATTTTCCTCTTTATAAATTTTGTTATTAGCTTTAATGACACTAGAACATCTATCATAGTGCACTTTTTAAAAAAACTCAACATTTCCTGTTTTCCAAGATTTTAAATAATAATCGTGACGCCCGTTATAATTAAAAAGTTTTTTATTGCATGAAAAGAACAGTTACAAAGTTCCTTTCTTTGTCACCAGAGGACAGATGATAGAAAACAGGAGAGACATCTAGTGTTAGTTTTTAGAACTCGATGAACATTTGCAGACAAGTCTTTATAGTTATCGTATGAGAAAACGACGGACTTACTTGTTACCTGTAGTTTATTCACGTAAGTAAACTGAATTAATTTCTCTCATATATAGAGAGATTATAAGCTGTGTTCAATGTTATTTATATACCTAATGTAAAACATTATATGAATTCTTTATTATGTTCATTCAATAATCCACTTATTCATTGACTCATAGTGATTTATGAATATAAAATATTTGCTTTTTCATTCATTAGATCATTAAATTCATGAATCTCCTCAAGTATGTACAGAATGTTACAGTGGTTCGTGTAAATTCCACCTTCATACAATGATTAATTCATTTTGTAATTGTGCGTAATACGACAGGGGTTCCACAGCGATATTTTTGTAGATGGTAGGTAAGGTTTTCCAATATGTATGCTGCTAGGATCAACGGAATTTTCATCAGTATTATCATAACTTCTCAAAATATTATGATCTTCCTATCTTTTATTTTCATTGAGGCACGGGACAAATATCCATGTCTAAAGCGATTCACAGCTCTGAGGAATGACCTCTCTCAACCAGCACTTTTACGACGAAATGCGTGACAGCTATGGCCTCATTCGAGGAAAACCTTGTCAGTAAATCCAGCACAAGATCTTGAACCTGCCTGCATCCTCTGTGACGAACCAAAGTTCTTGACCCTAACCACTAAACCAGAGGGGCTGGTGGCTTTCCATCTTTATTATAAACAATTATAAGCTCGCAATTGAAAATAAGCAGCAAGATAGTACGCTAAGCGGAGACTTCGAAGATTACTGTTCTCAATAGCAGCGGATTTTATTTTGTTGGTTAGTTAATGACACCCAACGGAAAGTAACACCTCGTAGTGAAAATTCGTTTGACATCCTTGAGCCTATGGTTTCGTTATAATTTGCCTTACCTCCTTTCTCTCTAATATCTTGTCTACTCTCTATTCTCTTGATCTTCAGCATACCTAGGACCACACAAACTTCTCTCCCCGTCTCTCTCTCTCTCTCTCTCTCTCTCTCTCTCTCATTCTTGAGCATGAAAATTTTTCACAGCTTGACGAAGCATATAAATTGTCCAAACCCTAGCACCACAGCGTGTCTCCTAAGGTTTTATCACTTCCTGGACGCTTTTAATAAAGATTAATTACCACGCGAAAGCTACGACAAAACTTGATTATATGTTGACATCAAGCAGAGTAGGAGTGCCGTTCGAACGGTGCGTTGAGAGTAAAAAAAACGTGTTCTTTTTCAAAAGTTCACTAGGATTTACATGGGTACAATGATCTTTCATTTTTTTCCATTCCGTTAAAAAGAAAAAAAAATCATATCTAGAGTCTAAAAAGAGACAGAAGATATGTTAGTCTTATAATTAACATAACTAAAGCTATTTCATATATTTGTTTCACGGGCTTAATTTTTTCCTCAAAAGTTTACGTAACAACATTAAGTAATTTTATTATATATTTAAGTTTCACAAACTTTTAAAATATATTTTATAATACTCCCGTCACGTACATACACAACTAAATTTTAATTTTTAAGTCCTTTAGGCAACTTTGGCTCAGATCACATACACAACTCTCATTGTAGTACAGAGAACACTTTCTTAAGATTTAAATTATTTGTTAAACAAACTTCTGCTGCATACAGAACATTTAATCAATGTTTTAAACTATTGGTAAAATAATTATGCTGTACACACATTTTCACCCAGATTTAAATTAGTGGTAATTTTTTTCGTACTCCACACAGAACACTTTCCCAAGATATAAATTATTATTGGTCAAAGAAACTTGTGCTGCAAACAGAACATTTTCTTAAGATTTAAATTATTGGTAAACTAGTTGTGCTGTACAAAGAACACTTTCTCCCTGATTTAAATTATTGGTAAAAATTCTCGTGCTGCATACAGGATACTTTCTCAAGCTATAAATTATTGGTAACAATTTAAAGGTGGTAGTTTTTAACGTAGAGTAATGCATTAGTGGAAGTGGGTGGAGATAAAGTGACTTGAGATTTGAATTCAGAGACTTCGATAAATCTGATCGCTATTAATTTGAGGAGAATTTACTGATTATTTGGTATAATGTCGAACGTTACTTCTGACGATCGGATTTTCAATATTTCTTTCATCTTGATCTCCGATACTCTTAATAATGATTTTATGTAGATGACTTATTGAGGAAACGACGCTTAGTACTCTGAAACCAATCAGGGATTCTGCCAGGAGTTTTAGTTTGGGGCATGTAATGCTAAAGTTAAGTGGGTGTAAGTAGGGTTTTGCAGGATTTGTATGGACTTTTAACGGTACAAATTTTAAATATTGGTGTAAGTGTTCTACGATTTTAAGGTGTAACATCCCCATTAGAGGGAGATCTGGATAGCCAAGCTATGAACTCTGACTACTAATTTTATTTCTCTTTCTCCAACGTCAGTACCAAAATAATTTCATATGACGGACAGTAGCTTGAAAGCGATCAGAAATCCAGAATTTTCAAATTTCTCACCTTATCTCAAAGGGGTTCCAGCTAAACTTTAGACCGGAATAAAGTTAACCTTGGGGTAGAAAAATGATGTGTTCATGGACCTCTTCATATGGCCTTACGTTTTACAGACACAATATTTTGTTTTAAATAATAATAAAAGCGAACAAAGATTTATTTAGATTTATGTATAGTTATTATCGTCTGCTCGGTTTTTAAGAGAAGATTCTGAATATCCGTTTCCTTATATTTTATGTTGCTAAGAACCGAACTTTCTTTGCTTTGAAAAAGATTAAATATTTCTCTACTATGCCTGTTTTAAAAGAAATAAATTGTTTTATAAAAAAGTAGTAATTAGTTTTTGAGAAGTAATTAGTATTTTCAAACTAATTGCCCTGCACGTGATTATGATAAAAAATAACGCTACTAACACCCACCTGTTTTAATTAAACGCAAAAATCCTATTAATATAAGCTTCACTGGCTCGGAAATAGCATTTGAAAGTGTTCATAATTATCTTAACATTAACTAACTCTTGCCAATTTAAAATTTTATATAACTAAATTATATTATATTACGATTACGAAACAGGTAAAAAAAGAATGGTAGAAAGTTTGAAGATTTTACTCATAACATTTCAGTGCTAGTTTCGTCCTTACCTCTCATTCTCTTTAGCACATGTTTATGCAAAATATGGATACAAAATACACTCGTTTCCATAAATTAATTAAGAAATTCTACCTTTTAATAAATCGGAATATCCTGAAAAACATATAATTAGCAATGTCATACGTAAGGTATGTAATGAAGAGATGATTCCGAATATAATGGATGTTTCAGTCTTCTGCCATCTTTGCTTTCGGGATTGAACTTCTTTACATTAGAATCTAACTCAGCGATCTTTGAACCTCTACAATTTCACAAAATAATGTACACCAGGTGTGCCACTTAATAATTCTTATTTTTTGTTTCTGACAAAAAACACTTTTAATGTGGGAGGACGGTACAAAGTGGTTTATTCAAAGTATAGGCCATCGCTAGTCACACATTTTCTCCGTCTCTTTGGCAATTTGTGGATGCCCTTCCACAAAAACTGTACAACTTTTGAAGTGGTCCAGTCATGAAGCAACTTTTCGACATCTCCGTAATTGTTGAACTGTTGCATGGAAAGTGCGTGAGACGTCGATGAAAACAAGTGGTAGTCGGAAGAGGCCAAGTCTGGTAAGTACGGCGGGTGGGGTAAGAGTTCCCAGCCAAGTGTAAGAATGGTGTCTGACCGCTTTCTCTGTTTGTAATGGGGCGTTGTCGTGCTGCAAAATAACTTTCTCCGTGTCTTGTAGCCCATTTTGGTCGCTTTTCGTTCAAATTGATCATTTGCTGACGGTAGCGAACGGTATTTATTAACTGTTTCACCTGGTTTCAGAAGCTCATGATATAGGACACCCTTCTTATTCCCACCAAATCCACAGCATTGCCTTCTTTCCAAGCGATGTTGATGGTTGTTCTCGGTCAAGCCATGATTTTATGCGTTTTGGATTATCGAAATAGATCTATTTTTCGTCTCCAGTAAGTCTTTTTTCATGCCGAGAAAGCAAAACTTCGCACACCATCTGTCTGTCGTTCAGCTGATGTGGTACCCATTTTCCTGCCTTTTGGATCTTTCCATGGCATGCAGACTCACAAATTGTTCGGCGACCAACAATCAACCTCTCTGACATTTGTTATTGAGTTTGCATATCGCGTCTTTGTCCAACAATGCTTGCAATTCGGCATCTTCATTTTTTTGGGGGTTGACCTGGTTATTCTTATCTTTCAAGTCGAAATCACCACTTTTGAATCGTCTCCTAAACTAACGCACACAAGCGTCTTGCATGGGGACATTATCATCTAATTTTCCACAAGTTGCAACCTGGCTGCAATACCACCACAACTCAAATGACGGATTTCACTCGCGGTTTTCTTTTGATTGAACAAGAAAACCAGTACGTCCCGCAAATGCTCTTTATTTGGCTCGAAACTCGATATGTTTACCACACGAAAAAAATATGACGCGAACTCAAAATGGTTTAAACTCAATGGTGTTTTGAAAGATATTGTCATAGCAACAAAAGACATTAGAGATAAGACTGTGAACCAACGCTCCTTTCCATCACCATCTCTTAAAAGAAAAGAATTATTAACCGGCACATCTGGCATTTTTCAAAGTTCACGCCAGCTTGGCTTTTGGAGTTCAAGTTTCAATTTTGACTTCGGCAAATATTTTTTTTAAATTTCCCTATTGCCATCAGGGGCACGCCATGTTGACTTGATTATACAACTTGACCCGATAGACATGTTTAGTTACTACGCGTAAAACATGGTAAGGAAAGAAAGAAAATATTAATTTTCCCAGCTAATTAAATAAAATCCCTAATCCTTAAAAAAAACTGTTTGACTGAATTCAATATTTCTCGTCATTCATTACTTCTTTGCTTTACTTTTCTTGCTTAGAAACTGACTAGCGTGTACAAGGTAATTGATAGTGGACGTCATACTTCAATATTATGAACAGTCTGTTTATACAGGGTGTTCAGGAAAGGTCATAACAAATTTCGGGAGGTGGAGAGGTGATTGCTGACACTGAAACAAGAAAAAAAAAGTTCCTATAAACATGGGGCGAATTCTGCGTTGTTTAGGAGATATAGCGTTGCCGATTGGTAGCGCAAAAGTCAACGCCAACAATGGGATGTAAATGAATAAATTGCTATATAGCAGAAACAATTCATGAAATGAAAATATAGTTTGCGGGAAGTATCTTCTAACAACATGGTGGATATCAGAAGTGAAATCGCGATGTCACCCGCTTGTCAGTGTTGCTAACCTGATACCATGTTGAACATTTGCAAATGACACTACATCGGTTTATGAAATTTGATGCATTCCCTAGTGATGATAAACAACGTACGTATGCAAAGCAGAAACTCCAGTGTTGCAAATAATACACAGGAGGGCATATCCGAGAAAATATAAATTGTAGCTTGAGTATGATCCATAGTTGGGAACACTGCTGTGTATGCTGGACATTACGTTGTTGACCATCACGAGGGCATGGAAACAACGTAGTGGCTTGGAAAAATTGCAACGTGATACTAGGTTGGCAACACTGACAACCCGAAGGCATCGCGTTCTCATTTCTGATATCCACCACGTCGTTGGAAGATACTTCCCGCAAACTATATTTATTCGGGATGGGCGTAAGCCATAGTGCTATTACCGCCCATAAAATTCATTTTATCTTTTAGCAAACGATATTTTTATTTCATGTATTGTTTCTGCTTTATGGTGACTTATTCATTTTTATCCCATTGTCGACGTCGACTTTTGAGCTCCCAGTGGGGAACGCTGTATTTCCTAAACGACACAGAGTTCGCTCCATGTTTATGGAAACTTTTTTTTCTTGTTTCGATGTCAGCAATCACCCCTCCCTCCGAAGTTTGTTACGACCTTTTCTGAAGACCACTGGAAAAGAACGTGCTAAGTCCATTTTGGGCGAAATTAAGATAAGAGTGCCATGAGTTAGTTCTTTGAAGGGACTTTCTAAACAAGCTATCATGCATGAAGATAGCATGAATAGTCCATCTGCTACATGCATATCTTTATTTGATGTTCAGGTATACGCAATGCTAATTCTGAACTTTTAAAATGCTCTCCTGTAAAATCAATAAAACGGACAAAGCACGTTTTTTTCTTCCTGTGGCCGTTTTTTTTTACCAAACCCCGTAACTCAGTGGTAGAGCCTTGGCGTAGCTTTCGAAGGGTTATGAGTTCGATCCCAGCGGTCGACTATACTGACTGAGATTTTCCTCACTCACACCATACAAATACCGGGTTGGCACCTTCAACATAAGCTCTGGTTGAAACCTTCCCGAATCCTTATTCTTACAACGGCCTGACCTTAGATGCCTAAAGACCATAAATAAAATTTAAATTCCAAATCCTGGGTTTTTTATATTTTATATAACAAAATTCTCAGCTCGAAACACGTACGATAGATAGATAGATAGATACCAAGATATTAATATCCTTTTTTATGTGAAAAATTAATAGGAAAGAAGAAGCACGTAAGAATGTATTTTGACCATACATCTTCACGTTTGAATATCGTCGCAGATTTTACAATACATCCTAAGTCACAACGTGAAAATTTTACAGGAGGAAGATAAAACAGTACCAAATTTCTATTGGCGTCCAGCATAGGCAGTATTTCTTTTGTCCGTATTACACTGCTATCTATTCGAGAAAAGAACTACTTCGGCGATAGCTGCCTTGACACAATGCGAGTCAAAATACCCAGAAAAGTCATTTTTGCCCCAAAGTGGCTGCTAGAGGTATTGTAAAATCGACGACAATTATGATATTTATCTACGGTGCCTAGGAGAGTGTTGGGACTGTACGCTTATATTTTTAGTATATTATTAGATCTACTTTCAGTTTGTTTAAATAAATTCGGAATATATAACCTAAATATGATACACGTCATGGAAATGATAGTGCCTAGGCTTTTCGACATCTTCTGAGGAAAATAATTACGAAATTAGCAAAATTGATTTTTCTAGATAATATTTCGTTATTAACTTAAGACTGCATCGTTTCTCAACCTTTTTCATCTCGCGACCCCCTTTCACTATGCCCTCTAACCGGCGACCCCCCTATCACCATGCTTTCTAGTTGGCGACCCACAGTTATTTTATTTTGTGTAGCTTGCTTTTCATTTCAAAACAAGTTAATTTTCTGTTTTTATAATAAATATCGTAATTATATTATCCAAAACTATTTAGCAAACTACATTATCTTTAGTAATTATTAAACACAGCAATGTTAAATAATTATTTATATGTAGGAAAATTACGAAATTATAGATAAATATGTCATCTTACCTGGAAAGGAAAGAAATGTGTTGTAAAAAAAAATCGTAAATTATATCAAATTATGTCCTATGAAATTTGCTAATTTCAGTTTATTTTTCCCAGATACGTCCAGGTTTCACTCCGGAATTCGATCCCATGATACAAGGTCCGCCCAAAAATAAACTGAACTATAAAATAAAACACATACCAAATAAAAAGGTACCGTATTCTGGCAAAACTACAAAGAGCTATATCTAAACTTCCCGTCAGTGAATGTCCCAACCTGTTACGGGCAGTCGGTATCGGTGCAAGCGTGCGTCAGATGCCGGTCGTGTGTGGGCGGTGTACAAAATAGGCGCACCAAGATGGAACAACATTACAACATTAAGTTTTGTTCCAAATTGGGTTAGTCATTCACCGAAAAGTTACAGATGATACGAGCAGTGTATGGTGATGCACCATTATCAAGAACACAGGTGTATGAGTGGTACAATCAGTTCAAAGGAGGACGTGAAACTGTCGAGGATGAACCAAGATCAGGACACACTTCAACGTGAACAAATCACGCCAATGTGCAGAAAGTTCGTGCACTGGTGAGAGGTGATAGACGTTTAACCACGCAGGAACTGTCACTGAAACGACACCCAAGATGACATGATCAAAAAAATCACACACACAATTCCTGACTAGGTGAAGTAAAACTGAAACGAATACAACCCAAAAACGATCCAGGAATATAAATAGGGTCGCCAGGAGCCTAGAGTACCCACGCAACGCATCTAACCTAAACTCTAGCTCCAAACATTTTCTACACCCCAGACGAGCTTCGCAGAAATGTCTTCCAGATTTATGAATATCTGGGAAAGAGGATTCCAGATCCTTGTGATCGCTGCGAAAAAACAATAATTTAGAACGAGGGAGGAAATACCGGTAAGGCGACACCTCCAATCTTTTAATTAGATCGTCAGTTCATACTCTGAAGTACCAGCTGGTTCAGATTAGCGATAGATTAAGAAAGAAAAACGCAAATCTTTACTTGGGAATAATCTCAAACGATGATACGCATATCAATTCATATGTGACTCATACTACGTCTTTACTCACTTCGAAGTCAACAGGGTGGCAAAACACCATGTCTTACCGTTACCTTAGTAGGGCCCACACCTGTAGTCTGGAATCGCAATTCCTGAAATAAAGACGACGAACACAACGAATGACGGTCGCAACTCAGTCTAAACGTCGTGTCATAACGCAAAAATGCAAATAATATAAATTCACTTAAATCACATGCTGGAGTCACTTCATATATCAACGCAGAATAAGCAGTAATTCCATATATATTTCCTTTCCCAAGTTATCACATCTCAGCTGTCGAAAGAATAATACCACTAGCCTACGGATTTATGAACCAACCTAATCTAATTAAAACGCATCACTCAAAACGATAGGTTTACCGAAACAGAGAAATAATTTAGTATCAATTGCTGTCAAACTTCACATAATGATTTGTAGTTAAATTCAGATTAATATCATGGCAAACATTAAATAAATCACTGCACATCATAAATATTACTATACACTGTATATGGATTATCAACTAATGCCTTAAATCGTACCTAGTTAACTGAGAGGTTTTCTATACTACGTTCATTGAACAGAAACACAAGATTGTTCAAAGAAATATAAAAATTTCAAAATTTCAGTTTATTAATTTGAATTTACATAATGTAAGCTTCGGAGTTGATAATTTCATAAAATTCAAAACAGAATTACTATTGAGCTGCAGGAAGCAAACACATTTGTATCGTCTATCTTGTATACATTGAATTAATTAAGCCGAAACGAAAGTTGGTTTGTCAGGTATAAATGTCCACAAACGTACTTAGGCTTAGAACTCGATAATCGCCTCACCTTTCTGAAGCATATACAACAGACAGCCAGTAAAGCCACTCAACGGACCTGCGCCTTATATTCCATCTTGAAAAATAACAGTGGACTCTCAATGAAAGCACGATTACATGTTTACAAAATGATGATCCGGCCTAAACTAACCTATGCCGCACCTGCCTGGCTACATGCTTCCAAATCACATCACCTACTACTACAGAGAACACAAAATAGAGCTGCACGTATGATATCCGGCCACCCAAAGGACACCTCCATCCAACAGATTCATGAAGATTTAGAATTACCGCTCCTCAAAGATGTAATCGAATCACAAAACCGATCCTTTTGGCACAGAATAACAAATTCGCCGCATGAACCTTTACAGAACATTGGCACTGCGATCCCTCCACGTCTCACTTACCGTATGCCACATCCGCCTTAATCACCTCACATACCCATATTTTTCTTGAAGGCCCAACATCTAGTCTGACTGCCCATTTTTAACATCTCTTCGCTGACACCCTCACATTCTTAGAGTTGCGACAGTTGCACTCTAATCACTTCACATACGTCTTTTCATTCCAGCCATCCTCAACACACATTGAAGGCAAGGGCTCATCGCTCGGAACTTCCCTCAGAATACGTCACATTTTTCCTTCCTTCCTTCCTTACAAGTTAGTCCCAAAATATTGTTAATCAATTTAGAAAAGTTTTACTACATAATTACTTACAGAAATGAAGTCATTGTCCAAAATATATCTTAACGAAAGAAACAAGTTGGCCTTATTAAAGGCGTGACGTCATTGCAGATGATTACTACGTTATACAATTAACGTTATGAATAAATCTTGAATATGCAAAATTAATGTTATAAAATGTGACTATTTAACGAAGAATAGTGGCTGGAGTTGAAACCAAGATTAACTAAGCATGTCGAAGTATCAAATTTTTCAATTAAAGTCGAAATTTATCGGAAAACAGTACGCAATAATAGTTGAACACACATGTCGCTAATTTCACTAATCATGGTGACATACGGTAGCTGTTAATATTGCTAACCGGGATTTTTAAATAGATTCGGAAACTGGAGACTAAAAATTTGGCATTTGAATAGGAATCTAACGATCAGATACTTGAAATGTAAGAATTCGGTCAATAGCGGACCCATACTGAAATTTAGAACATATTATACATCCCGACAAATAATCTCAAAATATAAAATATTATTTTTTATTGAGGTGAAAATCTCGTAGTAACGTTGTCGGTGAAATGTACTGTCTTATTAGCAATTGTATCGGTATTTTCTTCTGACAACGAATAATATATCCTTCACCGGAATGGACGAAATCAGTCAAAATATTCCTCTATATACTAAATTTGGCATTTATAATTACCACTCGTAGTTAGGGCTCTGGAAAAGAAAAATGACTGGAAGCCCCGACATCCGTCCTTCTGCTCGAAAATTTGGAACTGAACTAACATGGCGGGGGGAACAGTTCTTCCATCAAACGGAGAAGAAGGCTGATTCACATCAATCAGCAAGAAACACGGAACGAAGCATTGACTAGGGTCCAATCAAAAACAAGCACTAGATCCAAGTCAATGCTGCGTGACTAACAAAAACGTGGATAGATAACGATTGAAAACCAAAGCAAAAATAAAATGAAACACGCTCAAAGAGAATGAGCTAAGGAGAACACACAGAAAGGAAACAAAACGTACTAAGGAAATAAAAGGGGAAGAAAATAAATGAAAATGGAACAGAAAATAGGCTGTTACATCACACATGCTTCATATCACCCATATCACCAAAGAAAGCTGTAGGTTAATTTTAACGGATGACAAGCAAGTAACGCAAGTGTGTTCTCGCTTTTGATACAAGGGCAAAAAGACAACAGGAAAAGTGCTGTGAGGATTTGGTGGCATTCCGTGACAGTGATCAACCACCCTCCACATTCTCCGGATTATCGCCTGCTGATTTTTTCCCTTTTTCGAAACTTAAGATGGCTATGTAAAGGCGAAGATTTGGTGATGTCGCACACATTACAGTACACTGTTGCGAATGACTATCAACAGTGTTTCCAAGAGTCGTACAAAGACTGGTCAAAGTGTATTCCCTCCTCTGGTGGTTATCTTGAAGATGATAGTCATTTGAAGGTAAATTGTTGATCCCTTTCCGACAAAACACAAGTTCGGTTTGTTTATGAGCGGACCTTGTACATACAAAATATAAAAAAAACATGTTATAACATAAAGTCCCGGGCCCTGCTTATTATTCTAGCCATATTTAATAAAGTAAAGTTCTTTCGAAAGTGTTGTATTTTAATTTTCTGTACATAACTCATCCACCCTCTTCCCACTTCAACTTTTAATATATGTTTTAATTACCCTGAAAAGGAAACTGTAATATGGGAGCTCAAGTGCATACACGCGTATATCCTCTTGCATGTGATGAAAAAATAAATATTTTCCATTCTTTAAAATATTCCTCTAACAAAGGATAATGTGATATCTAGGTACTGAGTAATAAATTGTTGTTGTTAACACTTATTTGACATTATATATTGTTTCTTTTCGGTGTCAGGCTCAAAATGTTTAATTATTTAGCTTTGTTATTTGATACATGCTTTATTCACGAGCAAGCCTAGAATTAAACAATATCTCCTTACAATCTGGTTACTGCTTTGTAAGACGAATGAAAAGGTCTTCAGGAATAATTGTAATAACCGATTAACATATTTTTTTTTACAAATCACTCCATTGAATATCTAACTCATTCTTATTTTGATGGCATGTTCTGTGTAATACAGTGCTGGCTTCTTACTTAGCACAATGAGGATGCAAAACTGTTCGATTTGTATGTTCAAAATTAGCAAGTTCCGCGAAAAGTCACCTACGATTTGAGACAAGAATGTCCTTAAACGTCTTATATTCTTTAATATCTTTTCAATAACACAAGACAAATGGCGGGATAGAATTTTCCTATTCATTTCTTTCACAATGGTTACTTCAAACTAGATACTGATTTACGTGCTAAACTGATATTAAAACTTGTAAACAAAATAGTAAAATAAAGAAAAAATGGTGTCAATTTAAATTAGTTAACAGGGTTAAACTGATCGAATTTATTCTATCCTAGTCTAAAATAAAAGTATCCGCACAAATTAGACACAAAATTATACATAAAATTTACGTTATAACAATCAATTAATATAAATTTATCTATCAGTATATATTTCAGTGCTATTCACAACCCAGTGACCTCCTTTTGGATGACGAAATAATCCTATCTCAACGTGGCGTCCAGCAGGGTGATCTTCTTGGTACCGGTCTTTTTGCCATTACTTTATAATCCGTTGTTAATTCCATAACAATTGCTTTGAACTTATGGCATTTAGACGACGGCACCACAGCGGACGATCCTGACTTAATCCTTTCCACTTTACTCAGCATTCGAGACTCTGCATCAGAAATTGGATTACATCTAAACTTTTCGAAATGCGAGGTGGGTTTCCTAGGTGCTCAGTACTTTCAGATAGATGAACTTTATTCTAGGTTCAGTGATACGGCTCCTGGAATTCGACTTTCGACTTTTACCTTAGCATATTTACTTGGTGCCGCAATCTCCTCCGACGTCGTACGCAGTCTACTAACCGAAAAGACGTGTAAACTTGAATTTTTCTTTTCTTGCCCTTCTTTGCTCTCTACATAGTCAGTTTTTTATCTTCTTCGTGCGTTATTTTCTATCTCTCGCTTAACGTATTTTATATGTTGTTCTTCATCTTGGTGGGAAGAAGCATTATTAGAGAGGTATAATTATGTTTTAAAAATTGGTGTAGGATCGATCCTCAATTGTTCTCTGACTGAGTGACAATGCTTGGTTACAGGTTACTCTGCCTGTACGGTCAGGTGGGCTTGGCATTTGTCGGGCCATGGATTTGGCGATTCCGTCTTTCTTAGCATCTTTCCATGGATCTCGTTCTCTCGTCGAGTCTATCCATCCTTCGGGCTTCTGCCTCGACCCAGACACCTCTATTCAGGATCACCTGAGTCCGGTGCTTGTCTCCAAGCTTTGTCTTCTTCTCCTCTTGGTCTCCATCTATCTAATGAGAGCTTTCGTGTTGCTATTGCTTTACGTTTACGAGCAGATGTCTGCGTACCTCACCGTTGTCCAGCCTGTGGAGCATTCGTGGATCAATGGGGCCTTCACGGTCTATCCTGCGTAAGAAGTGCTGGTAGACACATACGTCACTCCAGTGTCAACGATGTCATTCTCAGAGCTCTCGTTTCTGCTAATGTACAATCGGTGCGTGAACCTTCTGGTTGTAGCTGTTCTGACGGTAAGAGACCTGATGGAATGACACTAGTCCCATGGAGAAGAGGAATACCTCTATTATGGGATTTCACTTGCGCTTATACTTCCACCGTTTCAAATGCTACTTACTCTTCTTTGAAAGCGGGTAGTGCAGCTACACGTACAGAGATCAATAAAAACAGCAAATATAATACTCTACTTGATACGTTCATTTTTGTTGCAATAGAATCAAGCGGTACTTAGGGCACGGTGGACCTTAATTTTATTAAAGAAGTTGGTCGGCGAATACACATTGTTTCTGCGCGCGACCACCTTCTTAATCCAGCGTCTCAGTATTGCAGGTCAGCGAGGGAATGTATTATCTATCCTTAGATGAGATTTTCTTTTTTTTATTTTCCCTTTTCTTTGTAACATGAAAGCAGCGCAGATACTTGGTAAGAAGCATGAGAACAATCTGGAACACAATCGGATGATACACAACGAGAAGGCATGACAAGGCAAGCTGAAGGGACTTCAGTGGACGTTTTGGTTTCAAACTTGTAATCAGAATCCAATGGAATCGTTTAAGTGTTTTAATTCAAACATTTGACTGTTGTAAACACACCGTATAATACTGAAGTGGCATGTGAAATAAAGTTTATAAATGTTTAGAAATAATTTAAAATCTTATTTATCAATTTCATTGTTGTTTTAGCTTTAGCATGTATTTTTATTTCATTGTTATCAACAATAGAATTACTGTTTATTTTAATTGCTTGGTCAAACGATCACTTCCAGTGAATTCAAATATACATACCTATACTTTAATCTGGGACCCAAGGAAAATGTATGCAAAATTTGGTGGTGCCAGAATGTGGATTTGTATAGAGTAGAAACAATACAGATAGACATAATTTTTCATGGCTAATATTTTGCATTTTCGAAGTTTCGGGCTAGGGCCCATTGCTTCCATAGGTGATATTTCTGGGCTTCATGTTTCGAGTATGTTCGTTGAACAGGGTGCAACTCTCGCTTCCTTGGTGCGTCATGTAATGTTGATGATGTTGGTAGAAGAGTTTAGGAGACACAAGGTATACAAGGAGTAGACCTTCGTGGTACACGAGTGCAGATGGATTGCAAGATCTCAAGCTGGATATTCAGTATTCACTTCCACAAATATCTTGATGTTGTAATGTTATCTATCAGTATTTCATGCTTCATCATCATGAATTGCTTAATGTTGGTGAGTCATGATTTTGTCAGTAGTACGATTAGCTAGGACGGGGCATGCGATGAGTTCGTCGTGGTGGGACTCTAGTGTCAATGAGTTAAAGAGGTAGATGTGCTGTATTTCTAATTCGGTTCCAAAAGGATCGACAGATTCGGTCAATGTAATCAGATTGTAGATCCAGATTCAAGTCTTCATGTATCTGAGTAATGCGTGTGTCTCGAAAATAACCAGAAATGATTCTTGCTGCACGGTTCTGGATTACTTGAAGTTCCTTTTTGTGAGTTGGTGCTGCATGCTGCTAGGAAGGGACAGCGTAGGTAAGAACTGGACATATCATCTTATCATAAATGTGCATTCGAATTTCTGTAGAAAGAACATGACTTTTAAGCATCGGGTAGAGAGCAAGGGTACGTTGAAATGCACGTTTAGTCACGGACTGCAGATGTGGTAAGAATGTTAAGCTGTGATCGAGTTAAATTTCGAAGTATTTGGCTGAGTTCTGATATGTTAGAGGATCATCAAAGAAGGTTAACTGTAGTGGAGCTCGTAGTCGTCGGCGAGTAAAGAGAACGACAGAAGTCTTATCAAGATTAATTTTGATTCTACATTTTGTGATCCATGCATAACGTTGAGCTTGTAGATGTACATAGCGAAGATTGGTATGAGCTGAAAAAATGACAGTATCATCAGCAAATGTGGCAGTTTTGTGTATGGAGAGGTCGGTATGCCCGCAGTGTACAGGTTGAATAGAAGTTGTCCAAGTACGCAGCCCTGAGGGACGCCAGCTGTAATGGGTCTGTTGATGGAAGAAGATCCATTCCAGGATACAAAGAATGGGCGTGCAGAAAGACAAAATTGCAGGAGACGAATGAGGTAGGTTGTACATTCGTATTGGATCAATTTGTAAAGTCATACACGATCAAAAGCTTTGGCGGAATCGTGGATTACTCCTGGTGACCAAACGAGTTGTACTGATAGGATATTTCTTCAGTGATACGGATCAATCGAGAAACAATGTGATAACCAGGTCGAAAGTCATGTTGATGGTGAGGTAGCAGTTGGTGTGTATCAACGTGATGAACCTGTTATAAATAAGGTGTTGAAATACTTTACGCACTGTAGGAAGTAAGCTAATTGGTCTGCGATTTACTAGAAACAGGTGATCTTTGCCAATTTTAGGGATCACGATAATTTTTTGCATTTTTCCAGACTGCAGGAAAATAACCATGGAGAAACATTGCATTAGACAGTCGTGTTAGCAGAACAAGTAATTTCCTGGGTGCATTTTTGAGGGCTAAGGATGGAATGTTGTCAGGACCAAAGACATTACGTCCTCAAATACGGCGAATGATTCGCTGCATATCTCGTGGGGTAGTAAGATTCACAGTGTCAAAGACATCATCTAAGACTGTGTAACGAAGTGTATGCTGAACAAGCCGGGTGGTTGTTTCGTCGTTGGCTCAGGGTTGAACGTAAACTGCTGATCCATGAGTTCAGAGAAGATGGAAGCTTTGTCTTCAACTTGGGGCCCATGAAGAGGACGTGAAACAGAAACAGGTCGAGGATTTGAGAATGATTTCGCAAGTCTCCAAAATTCGTAGTTGGGTTTGCCCAGTTCTTGTAACCTAGCGTCCCAGTGTTGTATTTCTATTCTTTGGATTCTTTTTTTTTTTTGACTCTCTTGTTGAGTGTATTCCAGATTCGTTTCCAAAAGGGATCTCGCGTGGTTTGCCACTATTTACGTGCCCAGCGTTTTAAAAAGATGAGAGCTTGAGTTCGTAACTGATCCGTGGTAATGTACGAGATGTATTTTGAGTGGTGATGGAAGTGATTTGGGGAGCTGTTTAAAGGTTAGCTGTAAGAGTTTTAACTGCCTGCTCAATGTCGTGGGTAGAGTTTAATGGAGTCCTGGTATCAGTAGTAACAGTAAGAATACGCTGTGTTATATTCATCCCAATCAGTAATGCGAATTGTCGGTAAGCGCGAACATGGCGGATTGTGCTAATGTTGAATATCAAGACGACCAGGGATATGATCCGAGTCAAGACCATGAAGGCGCAAGACCAGTGCGTTTACGTAAATCCTCAACGATGAGTTGCTTATTTGGCTGTTTAGGCGGAAATGAGAATTATAGGAGGACCAGAGGTGAGAAGTTTGGCTCCAGTGGCTTCGGTAATTGAAGCGGAAGAAGTGAAATTTGCTGAAGTGGTAGATGCCGTTTGGAAAGAATGGCAGTACCAACCACTTGTCCTGGTCTGTCAGTTCGCAAAATTTTATAATTTTGAATTTTTCTCACGGATTGAGACATGTTTCATTGACAAGAATGATATCTGTAAAAATAGCTGAGAAAATGCTGAAAAAAATTACATTGTTCGAATATGCCGTCTGCATCCCAAAAATCTAATCGTATGTGTCGTGAGGGAACACGTTTAGCGTGTGCTATTATCGAGAAGACTGCAGAGTAATTCAAGAATGATCTTGATTTGTTGATTGATTCCATTAGCTGAGAAGAGACGCTGTAATCTGTCCTTGATTCGAAGAAGTGTAGTTAGAAGATTAGGTCCTTTGAAAATGTCAAAAATGTCCTTAATTGTGCTGCCTACGCTTGGTTCAGAATTAGCCGTTGTGGCTTGTAAGGAACCTTGCTCACTTCGAGCTGAATTGCTAGCAGATGATTGCATGGAAAATGAATAATGATTTGTGTTTGGGGGGAGTTTGCATAAGAATTGTTACCAGAAGAAGCAGTAGACATTTTTGAAGTTGATGCGGTGTCAGCTAAGTGAGGTTTCCGGATAGTAGTTTCCTTTCTGCGATTCAGAACAGATTGAAAGGTCTTACAGCCCTGTAATTTGCAGGGTGGTCACCACCGAAATTAATTGGCATGTACAACACGTGTTTTCTTTGGACAGAGATATGCAAAGTGAGGTCCAGTATATTTGACACAACAAGGTACATTGTAGCAGGTTTTCTGGGAATGACCAAGTCGCTGACACTTGTAGCATTGTAGTAGACCTGGGGCTTTATACGGTTTAACTTGAATTGAGTAGCTAAGCAAGTATTTTAAGTTGCAGATTCCATGAATGTTTTCCTCTTTGCGCATGGAGACCAAAAACAAGGGAGAAGGTGTTATGACCTTTGTGACTTTATCTCGACCGTGCATTTGGGAAACTTCGATGACGGGATAAGCAAGTCTTGGTAAATGTCCTGCGTGGGTGTATCAATTTACGTATAACGACTTTCATAAGTCGATCTTTCTTCGCAATCCCAGTGGCAAATTGACATTTTTGTTGAATACAATAAACTTTTATTTTATCCTAAACGTTCTGTGTTTGAACCTGGAAGCGTATGTATTCTGGCGTATTCTTTACATTTGGTTGTAACTGACATAGTACACAAAGCGTTTCTCCAAATTGATTGTTATTGTTAATGCCATATATGAATATAGCTGGTGGCTTGGAACTACCACGATCAGTCTCTGAGTTAGGTGCGTCTGGAGTACCAGCGCTTAAGAGATAAAACTGGTTGGGTCTGAACAGGTGAATCAGAAAATAAATTCACTTTTATTTATATAGATAGCTGAGCTAATACAATGATTCGAAAGGGCTGATAAATGAATTGTCAAACATGGACATCTATTTACTGTGGAAATATAAAGATAGTGTTTGTTCTAAATATCACCGGGAAATTGTGCATTTCAAATCTTAATTTAGGAGTTTGTTTATAAATCAAATAATAAGAATATATCTTAGTTTTAAAGGAAACATTTCTGAAAATTTCAGGCCCTACAATTCTGTCCCAATATGCTTTCGAGCTTCAAACATATTTGAAAGTAGGTTGTTTCAAAACAGTTTTCTCGAGGATTGTTATTTGTTTTACTGTAAACTAGATGCTTTCACAAATCAAAATTGTGGTATATTGATTATATTCGCTGTGGTCTCGCGATGTGGACAAGTTAAAAGAACATTTCCATTTCAATAAGATTCATCTGAATATTCAATAGACACCGAGAAAGACGGCGAACTATCATATCTAGACATTTTAGTTTACAAGACTAACACTGGGTGACCTGGATATCAGATTTAAAGAAAACCAACGCGCGTAACTACTGTACTTAAAAAAAATATATACATCACCATCCTGCACACAAACAAGCAATTACTTCTAGTCTGATGCATTGAGTTTTCAAGAACTCTTGACAGAAAGGATTTGGATGGAAGAAGAAATATCACACGTTAAAGAACCCTACTTAGAAATAGATACGACCAAGAGAAAACAATGAAAACAATTGATCGAAAACAGAAAAAGTTTACGCAAAGTGGAGAATAATGGTCAGGAAAAAGAAGTAACAGCCGTCCTGCCCCACGTAAGTAGTAGAAGTACTGGAAAGTATGGGTTAAGAATTATAAATCGACCACCGGTGACATTTAGAACAGTCCTGCGATCTGCCAAAGATTACCTGCCATTATAAGGTCCCAGGTGTGTATAAAATCAATAGGAATTGTGGGAAAGTATATTGTTGGTCAGACAGGAAAAACTATCGAAACTAGAATCAAATCACGAGCGACATTGTAATGAGGGTAATACGGAGAAAATAGCCATGTTAGAGCATTTAGTGAAGAAGCCATTTTTCCAGGAGACGGAGCTGCTACAAAGAAAGGGAGTGATTATTTAGATAGTTATAAAAAATCAATTGGAATAACAATATAGACAAAACTTCAACAAAGATGACAATTATGAAAAAATAATTTTATTTATGTCCTTTAGGCATATACGGCTCAAGCCGGAATAGAGGAGGAAAAACATGTGGGAAAGTGTCGGCCAAGGCCTCAGTTATGGTACCATCCCGGCATTTACCTGGTCTGACTGAGGGAAAAAACCTCAGTCAGGATGATCGAACCCATAACTTCCCGAATGACAAGCAAACACTCTACCAATGAGCCATGGCCGCTCGGTCCCATTGCTGTTGGTGTCTGCTGAACAAATAATTGTAAGACTTTATTAAAAACTCATGACGTAAAACCCGAATGAAACCGTCAATTTTAACTTGGCTTTTCAATACTGATTGCTAATTTTAATTTCGCTTTCCAATAGCAATTTAAATTATAAGTAATGATTGACAATTTGTATAAAAATTGCAGTTTCACTATAATTTATATTCGTATTGTTATCTAACACTTCAACTGAGCCTTTCTGGATATAATCCTGAGTCGAAATACCTACTCATTTCACGCTTGATTGCTATCAATTCAATGATATTGATTAGAAATTAATATAACATATTAAAACTTTATGTATAAGTTCGTCGTCGTTCTGGTACAAGTTAATAACTCCAAATTTTGCTGTTTTAAGTTGTAGACAATAATTACTATGAAAAGGATGCTTTATAGGCAGCTTAATGATATTTCCTGTAAAAATATTCCCGGAACTGTTATTGCCATAAACCTCCCAATGGACATCACATAGTTTCTACCTGTCTGTAAAGATCCCTTTCGTCAATAGATAATACCTATAACTGAAAACAGCGAAATTTGGAGTTAATGCAGAGTTGCCACCCAAATAACCGGGAATTATGCCGCAACAAAATTATGCTATTTCATAGAAAATTATGCCAAAAGTAGACCAGCCTTTCCTTTTTACCTAATTATTATTATCGTAAAGAAACTGTCTGTAGGGCGCCTTAATTGCCACCGCAATGTCCAGAGTAACTGAGTCTGGCGCCGTTACTGGTTTAGTTAATTTATTAGGTAGAGACAGGTAGAGCAATGAAAGGTTCGTAGCTTGTCTTTTATTCCTTCACCTTTTATTACAAAAATTACAAGTCCACTATTTTAATAAAAAGAGTCTACCGTACAAAACTACTGGAGACTTATTGTTGAGCTACATTCGTATCTCAAATTACTATCTTTCTCTTCCATACGGTTCCATGTGTTGATGTTGGCCCAGACAACGGCTGTTGTCTGGCTGAGAAAGAAAGCCCTCAGCTTGTAGCTGGCTGGGGCCATAAGGAAAAGTCCTATCTCGTAGCAGATCAGGACTTGGGGGATTTATTGCCTATCTCGTAGCAGATCCAGTCGGTTAGGTAGGGTGGTCCATCTCGTAGCAGGTCGAACCAGGGAGAGGGAGAGGAGTTGGCATGACTATCTCCGGGATCGAAATAGCGATTTCTGATGAGCTTCGACGCCTTTTTAATCTGTTCTGGACTGCTGACTCTTCAGTTTCCTGGTCGTCATCTGCATCTTCAGCTATCTTCGGTTGATTGTTGTCGACTCTCTCCGTCTACTATTACTACCATTTGTTTTGATAGTAGCACGTGCTTTTACTCTTACTACACACTACTATTTATTTACAAACAAAGAGCACGTGGCTTGTCGTATATTACAATAGCGCAATCCACGGCACTTTACATTATTATTAAGGGCACATTAGCTCTTTTTTTTTCAAAAGTAAAGAACTATTACACAGAATTCGAATTTCTACATACGATTTGTTCGAAGCACATACATTTTCCATACTAATTTCATTTTTCGTACAAAATGTGTGAAAAGAATATAAAACCGAACAATATCAATGAACATTACTCTAGGTCGTAAATTAAGGCTAATTATAGCATATTTTGTGGGTTTAAACCCTCAATTTGGCCCGATAGAACCCAGCGAATTTTTTCGGGTGATTCCCACTTGAAAAAATAAAACACTTAAAAAAAAACAGTGGGATTTTTCGTCAACTTTTGTAATTAAATTATCTATGAGATGCGATCACGTCATAGAAGTGCATAATATTTAAAACTATTGCATTTTGGATTGTTTGAATGCAAATCACGGCTGCCATTATAATTCTAGGTAGAATAATATTCGTATCTAAAATCTACCACACTTTAGCTTTGTGATATTGAAATTATTAATGTATGTATTATCAAATTTCATTCAAAGTTAATTACTAGATTCTTCCACTATTTCTAGATTCTTCAAATAGATGCCATATACTATCATTGATTACTTGATATGCACAGAAGAACAGAGCTAATCAGAAAATTATAAGCGAATAAAGAATGTTTTAAAGGACTATGATTAATTACCCCTGTCTTGTGGTCTGGTGTCCCGGACGGCCAAGTGGCAATTCAGAATCTGCTCAGGTGGACCAGTGGGATCATTTCGAATAGGGTTTTCCCTCATTTTTACTCAGTCTCACCTGGTAAATGGAGCAATTCAGGGACCTACAATTATCATGGTCTTCGAACCACACCGCGACTTGAATCCGGTGCAAAGACCAAGTGCGGTCACCCGCACACAAAACACCCCCTGCTAGAACCCTCCAGACTCCAAACTAGTGTCAGTTGGTAGAGCGTTTGGTTCACATTTGCGAGTTCCTGGGTTTGGAACAAGCGACCGACCATACTGACTGAGCTTTCTAAGCTCTTCCTCACTCACACAAGTCAAATGCAGATATGGTACCTTCAACTTAGGCCCTGGTATTTTCTACCTTTTCCCTTGCTTCATCACGACCTTGAACCATAGATGTCTAAAGGCTATAGGTAAATTAAAATTTCACAGATATCGAGTTATCGACGGAGTTACTGAGGTCTGTACACATCTTTACATTTACAGGCATTCACATTTTATTCTTAAATCCCCCAAGGAAATTGAAAACCTCAATTAGATTTAAAAAAAAAACGCTTGTGCCCAGGTAGACTGGGTTTTCAAAAAAGCACATTTTATTTTTCAAACCCATTTCGTTTCCCTTCAACTAACAAGTTCTTTTTGTCTTACACAATACCGAAATGATATTACTAGTACAATTTTTAAATATTTATATAAAGCTGATAATTACTCAGTCATTAAAAAAGCTCAAAAACTCAGTGTTTCTTTCATAGATATGACAGTATTTCTGAACGGCACGGCCCTTTTTGCTTTCTTATCTTTCGAAACAACAGCGGGTCTCTTTCCTTGTACGTGCGACAGATAGAGAGAGAGAGAACATTGGTTTCCTCAGCTAAAATGAAGGATTGTGCTAGATTTTGCGATTACACCAAAGACATTACGCTAGGCGCTAAAGCAGTTTAAATTATATTAGGTTTACCATAATTATGCTAAAAATGGCAACGCTGAGTTTCAGGGGAAAACAGACACTGCACCAGACTTTAGCTTCGTTTCATTAAAAATATATATTAAGAAGATAATTTGCAAATAATAATTATTTTGAGAACAATTTTCAACTTTATTCAGCTATATTCATATCACGGAACAGTTTACACATCAAAGAATATGATGTTCTAAATATACAGGAGCAGAAAATGTCAAATTGTGTGAATATTAGTAGAACACTTTCAAATTTAAAAATTTCTCAGTGTCTCCCTCTTGACGCCAGCAGTTGAAACTTGACTGTACTGTATATTTAACTATCCAGTACCAAAAGAATAAGGAATTGCCCAGTTTGCAGAATTCAAGGCTTAAAACTTTGCTTACTTAGTTATTCTAAAACTTTAAGATTGACTAATAACTCAGAGTGAGAGAGAAGGGGGGGGGGAAGAACCAATAATAAACGAATACCGATTAATTGCAGCAGTACTCGTCAATTCTTCCCTACGTATGACTCATTCCTAAACACAATTTCCTTTATCTCTGTGATGAGTGTGCAAATTGGTAAGTATTTTTTTTTTTCATCAAAGATACAAAAAGAAGGCATTTTAGCGAACAAATTAATTGTTATTGTCGTTTCGTTTGTTTCACATAAAAACTTCAATAGTAGGATTAAGGAGGCCCTAAATCCATTTATGAGACCAGATGAAGCTTATGAGGTGCTCCGTTCTCAGATAAAAAGCAGTGTTCTTTTGTTCAAAATTAAAACAGTTCGTAAAATTAGTTTATTTGGAACAACGTTTATTAAGATACGTAAATAAGTTGAATACTTAAAAGACATGAACTTTTAATAACATACCTTGTACAAGTAGAAATTAAGTCTTTGAAACTTTATTTTGATCTCGGTATTGTCACAACTTAAAAGATTTCATTAACGACCATCATTAAGATTTTATAACTTAGTTTAAGTATCGCGGCGAACAGATATCACGTAGCAATAACTATTTATTATGAGTTATATGAGTTTATGGCTGAATTATAAACTTATTATTTATCATTATATTTGACTGTACCATGAACTAGTATCTGCATGAGAATAACTAGAAAAAACGCTGTTACGTTTCGCTTAATTACATCTAATTAAGTTCTGGTGGCGCCACGAGCCCCTTTACTGTGTTGCAATTATACTGTATATAACGTGTTGAATTAACCATAACGTAGCCTACGCTGTATACGTATCAACAAAACGAAGAAGGTGACATCTATGGAGCAACTTATTTTAACTTGCATTTAAGAAGCAGATAAACAAACAGGTGTAGCTTAATCATGTCACATGGCGAGAGACGGCATCCCTTGGTGAATACTAGAAGATAATGACTAGGTCCTTTATTTTGGTGGCATACCACAGGTGTTTAACCTTGGATCACTTGGAGGGAAAAGAGTGTGGGAAAAGTCGACCAGAGCCTAAGATAAAGGTAATGTACCGGAATTTGTCTGGTGTGACTCAGAAAAGCCCTAGAAAAATTTAGTCAAGATGATGTGCAGTTGCTATCAAACCCAGGACCTCCTAAATGCAAAGTCAACGCTCTACCAACTGAGCTACGGCCGCTCGGTATCAAAAACAAGAATTTATAGTAAGAAAAAACGGATTTCCAAACCTACAACACTTGACAGACTTCATGCAAAGGTTAGGAAGACCATTAATAGAGTATACATGCGTTATACGGAACATTCAAACAGTAGAAAAAAGTAGGAAGCTTGAAAAAGTTCAAACAAAATTATTTAAGTATACCAGACTTACAAGGAAAGTACCCGATTCCAACTTCTCCGATTTCGTTCAAATTTTCTGAAGAAGTTCAAATTAATGTCCTAAGCATTACCGTGTAGGCGTTCTATTCGCAAATTGCACAGTTTCGGAGCTAGAGGTGTGAAAACTTGGGGCTTCATCGTTACAAATGTCTTTATATATCCAGAAATGATAGCACAAGTCATGTCAGTTTAACAAATCATAACCAAAGGTGTGTCTCATACATTTATTTCAGCGTTTAATTGGAGAATGCCTGTTAAAGGAGAGTTCAATATTTGAAATATGAATTTAGTTTGTATAATACCTTTAGGCAACTTTGGCTCAGTCCTGATGGATGATGGTGGGATGAATTGGTAGAATGAAGAATGTTGGCGGGAACGGGAGAACCCCGAGAAACCCAACTCACACAGCATTTGTCCACCACAAAGCCCACTTGATATGAGCAGAAATCGAACAGACTCTCCCTAGCATCAAAAGTGAGCACTCTACCAATTGATCCACCACGGCCCACTTGCCCTATGAAATCATAGATGTATTTGGTACAACTTCGAGTGCGATTTGCTAATCCGACATGGTATGTGTGAATTTTTCTGGCGATATCAAGTCATTTGTGACGATACCACCCTAAATTTGCGCGCCTCTAGCTTCAAAACTGCGCATTTGTAAATAGAATGCTTGCACGGGAATGCTTAGAACATTAGTCTGCACGTCTTCTGAAAATTTGAACGAAATCGGAAGAGTCGTAATCGGATACTTACCTTGTTAGATGCAGACGAAAGAATAAAAAAATAAAAAAATGAAAGCCATAAGGTTTTTTTCTCTAAATTCAAAATTCTTCAACTTTTGGCCAAGCAAAATTTAAGATTATTTATTAAAGAGCAAATATAATTGAATGATTCAGTGAGAAAATAGGGATAAACCACAAAGACAATAAAGGTATGATTACTACTTCCTCGCAGCCATCTATGTGCATCCTGGCGCACCACATAGTCCATCCAACAAAAGTAGTGATACATCCGATTATACATAGATGTCAGGGCTGAAAGTAAATCGTAATCACACCTTTCTCGTATGTGTGGCTTATTGTCTTTGCTGACTCAACCGCTTAATTAATATTCAGTAATCTTAAATTACAGGAATGTGCTGTACGGTAAGAGTATCATTAAACATTAAGAAAAATGGTCTTACATTTTCCAAGTGTCATTATCAATATATCGTCACACTATTGTAAATTTGTTACAGAGACGTGGGTAAATGTAACCAGTGTTTCGTTTAGATCATTTTGTTTGGTGGCTCACGAAAATTATAAATAGTGTATATGGATTCCAATGTACTAAAACTTACAATAGCAATAATATTACTTAACAATATGTCATACTTACTTAGTTAACCTCAAAATAACATGAACAATATTTATAAAATGTACTATTATATACGTATTTCAGTATACGTATGAGTAATACTAGTGTTGAGACTAATTCTTCCGGGGATGCGCTTGAAACCCTCCCGGGGAAGGGGGGGACAAAGCCCTCCCGAAACCATGTCTGAAAGAAATAGTGAATGTAACTACTTGCTCTATTCATTACCTGGTCTCTTTTGCTTGTACTCTAGTATAACGAAGTGTGTTTATCTGTATTTTAAAGTTGTATACATTAATTGAATATTTATATGATATTATTGCTAATGTTTTTTCTTCTTCTTACATTTCTGGCATTTCTTTGTGTATGTAAAAAGGGTGTAATTCACTTGTTCTCAACTCTTATATTATTTCCATATATCAAACACTTTACGTACTAGTTGCATTGACTACAGAAATTACTCATTTTAATCGGGGGAGGAATGCATCAGTGTTTGGCAGAGTTGCAAACTCTCTCGTTCAGATGCTTAATGCTATTGGCTTTAGATTATGTGGTAGACAGTTGAAGTACAATGTAAAGTGTATGTAGGTACATTCATGTTCTGTAATAAATTATGGGAGCTTATTTAGTCAAGTTGCTATCACAATATTTCCCTCAAAATGCTAAAAAAAAATTCCCGCGTGCTAAATTTACTCTAAAAATTATTGAAACTTTAACATAGTTCTAATAATAATAATATAGTGACAAATATATTGGAATTTGTTTGTTAAAAGGAAAAAAACAAACCTACCTTAATCTTTAATGATTCTCTGCATAGAGAAATCCGTACTAGTGAGTAATTATAATCTACCTACGTCACAGGTATCCTCATAATGGATTGCTAACTCGTAGGGTGGCCAACCGTCCGGGTTTTACGGCACATATCCGGTTACAAGTTTAAACCGGACGCCTAATGTTTGGTTTTGAGAAACATTCCCTAAAAGAGACATTTAAGTTAAGGTTTAAATATAAAGTTCTATTCTTTGAGTGAATACTTGCAATTTGTAAGAATCTCCAACGCTCTAATTGTAGCTTATTCTGGGTCTGGTAAAACTATTGTTGTCATTTATGAAGAATAATGTATTTGTTTACTTCCAGATCGGAGTACTTTATAAGGCTGGCTGAATTTATGTTTTGAATTTAAAATACATACTAGCATTCCCCTCTCTCTCCATCACTAATTACTTTTTTTTGTACTTTGAGAATTACAATCTATTTATCCTAGTATTGATAATTCATCTTGTTTATATCATTTTTAATTTTCTTAGCCATAATTTAATTTAGACAAACGTATTAGATATGGCATGGACACAACGGTAAATTATTAATCCCGTAAATCAATGCAAAAGTATTTATTTATATTTTATTGTTAAGCTATCTTTGGTATTCAGCCCATTGTTTTCCTATGGTAATTTGAGTCCGAAATTAATAACTGAATTTATAACATTTGCTTTCATTGCATTTTGACTTTAGTTAAATGATACTGAGGAAATAAAATTTCTTCATATTTTTTTTTCTTTTTGTTAAATTTGAAGCCCTGCTTTGAAGGACGTTTCTTCAGTCTCCTTTACTGTTAGTTTTAAAAGCCCTCCACTGGAAGACTTCGTAAATCTATTAGAATTAGAATTTAATTTTAAGTCCTTTAGGCAACTTTGGTTCAGGCCGGATGGATGATGATGGGATGAATTGGTGGAATGTAGAAAGTAGAAGAAAACGGGAGAATCTCGAGAAAAGCTACGCTCACGTGTTTGTCCACCACAAAGCACACGTAGCGTGAGCAGGAATCGATCCTACGACCCCTAGCACCAGAGGTGAGCGCTCTACCTTTTTTTTAAGTTTGCCCTAAGCGGGCTGTTATTAATTGTTCAACTTGTACTTGTTTTTACCATTGTAGACCTTGTTTGCTCTTAAATCTAAGTTAAAACACACAAACATCCATGCCCGAAGCGGGATTCGAACCCACAACCCGAGTCGATAAACCACCGCTCGACCGCCTGGATCGACTACCAATTGAGCCACCACGGCCCACATAAATATATTGGAGAACTATAGTTATTTGACAGTATAAAAAGCACCATTTGCATTGTTGGATTTCGTATGTAGCTTTGACTTGTGTTTGATACAGGTGTAACAGTAAAGTGCACTAATGATTCTTTATGTGTTGCATGCTCAATATCCTGATTAGAAGCAATCCTCAAAACACCAAAATCTCAGCAAGCAGCAAACAAGTATTGTATGTTCGATTTCCAAACTTAAACAACGTTTTTAAGCATAGTTGATGGACAAAAAGTTATTTGTTATAGCGATATTAATTAATTGTAGACAAGCGTTGATTGTTGAAATGTTTTAAACGAATGCTGTTTAGAATGTTTCTTCTAATCTACTTAAATGTTTTTAATTGTTATGCAAACTTTATTTTAGCTGAGAAATTGAGTGTTGAGAAGAAGAAAGAACGGTAAGTTTGTTTATGATCATGTCGAAGTTAATTGCTGACGTGTTTGTCTCAACAATAAAATAGAATAGTATTAATTTACAGAGAGAGAGAGAGCAGTGAGAAAGAGGTAATATGAATAAACATGTCTAAGCACGGGTGCACATTATAAGAGAATTTTACAGTGCATATCCAACAACCAGTTTTTCTTGACTTTCGAATTTGAAGTATGAGATAGATTAAACAAAATTTCCCGATTCTTTGTCCTTGTTCATTGTTTCCTTTAATACGCCATAATTTCTCGTTTGTCGGTAAATTTCCCTCCACTTGACAACATCGTATTTGCCACAATTTCTGAGATACCCTGGAACTATCATTATAGCGTTGCCTTGTGCCGGCGGCCATATTGCCAATGGTTAGTTTAATAATTAATTAATACACATAAGCTTTATGGAGATAAATACCAACTCTAAGGTCCTACCAATAAAAGTAACCAGTCATATGCCAGTTGCAGGTTGAATAATCAAACAAACACTGACGCAAGAGCTGAGTTGCACTCTAAAAATTGTACAGTATTCAACAAATAATTTCATTGAATGAATTTGTTGAAAAGTAGGACAAAAACAGGACGTTTGCCAGAATTAAAAATGAACATTTGACTCACAAAGATACTCCCATCTGGTGTGTATGTTTTCATTCAACTAGTTTCCAATGCAAAGAGGTCAAGGTATTGTAAGTTTTAGCGCCAATTCCAGATCTGTTTATTTTCATTGACCCATAAGACTATCATATAATCTATGTTCCACATTGTACGCAGTGGAAACTGCTTGTAAACATATGTTGTTACCCTTCACCTCCCACTCTTCTATTCGACAGCAACGGATATTGAATATTTTATTTGTTATTAAACATAGTATGTCACATGTAGATTGCTTGTATTGTTTACCATTGAATGATGCTTGTTTTCTGCAAACGATTCAGTAACAACGATATGATCTTTGTGCGTGACATTTCAGATTCAAAAGATGTTTTGCTATATTTGTGACATATACACAGCATATACAGACTGCTCTAAACAGAGTTTATTGGATAAAGTCAATAGATTACCTTGTAAAGTATAGCTTATGAACACTGTGCTCGTAATGTTTCGTGATTTTAGGACAATAATTCAATCCAGTTTAAAGGATATGCTTCAATACATTGGTAATATACAGGATGTCCCTCAAATAATGCCTAAAACTTCGAGAACTGACTATTTACATCAAAACAAGAAAAAAATGTCTTTGAAGAAATTAAAAACGATGTGTCGTTTTGGAGCTACAGCTCAAAGTTATAACGGCATCGTCACAAATGACGTCAAATCTCGACAGAAAATGACGTAAGCGGTGCCGGCTTAACATGCTTATCATTAAGGGAGTGCCGCATGGACAGGTTTCGGAAAATAAGACTTGTTGTTGTCAGGGAATCAAATTAGGCAATAATAAACACCTAATTGTTTTTATTATTTCAACAACGCCTAACAATTTCAGACTCCTATCATTGACAAAATTGTTATTTGTATTTTTCAGGTGAAAAGTGAGTCCTGGTAGTGAAAATGAAGAAATCTGAAGCGCACGGACCTCATTAAGTTGGAGAACAAACTAAAGTTGCTGGAAGCAAGATCTGGGGAGTAGGGAGGATGCTCAAGTAGCACAAAACCTGCAGCTTCATTGCAGCCATTATGTGATGGCTTTTGTGGGCGGATGCATTGTCCTGTTGCAGAAGGACTTTTGTGTTTAACATTTCTCTCCCCCTTTTTCCTGGATTACATCCATTAATTTTGGAATTAACTGTGCGTAATAATATCCAGGAATCGTGTTTCTTTGTTCGAGATAATCAAATAGGAGAACTGTCTTCGTGTACTAAAAATGTCGGCATATGTTTACTAACGGAAACTTGACGTTTGAATTTATAGGGAGGGAGGAGATCCCTGGCGACGCCACTGCATGCTTTGCTCCTTCATTCCGGATCATAATGGAGTATCCAGTTTTCATCCACAGCTACATATCTGACAACAAACTGCTCATTGTTTCGCTTTAAGAAGGGTAATTTAGTCTCTCATGGACGAATTCGTTCTCAGTTTTGATTAATAGTTGAAAATTTTAGACTTACTTCCTACATGTAAAACGTAAATATCATTATTACTATCAGTGACATAAGTCTTAAATTTTTAACACTTACTACTAAAGACTTACACTACCATATACTAACATAGAAAAGTCGTGGTTCAACTCCTTCTATGTCAGGGACAATAATTGTTGAACATGAAGCATGAAGTTGTTAAACGTTGGTTTGAGTGTTATGAACAAAGAAAAATGGTAAATAATTTAAATTTTAGTTATTGTTAGAAGAGCAAATTAATATTTTGCATAACTTTATTGTATATTAGTCCTTCGTTACTCACAAAAACTGTGTGGTTCGTTATGCATTGCAGAAAGGTGGATACAAAGTGGGGACTCCTGCTTCACTGAATTACTGCCCCAAAATTAGTACAAAATGTTAATTTGGCTCGTTTTCGAATGTTCGAGCCCTTACACTTCTCTTGTCAGTACACTCCTTGATTTATAATTAAAGCATCGTCATACTTCGTTTTCTTCTCCAAGTTAACAATGAAGTAGGTGAAAGTTTCTGAACTCGACAAACAAGAAAAAGTTTCAGCAATTGTAAGACAAATGGCCATTTGTTTTACATTCAACACACACTGAAGTGAAAAAAAAGATCAGTGAAATCCCTTAGGCAGTGTTGTTTAGTTTGGAACTTCCGCACTGCGCATATAATATACACAACCAATAATAGCAGAAAGGTTTTCTGTCTCATTTTATATCATGTATCTATGTAACATTTCTCTAAATTTGAAGAAAAAAAATTAGGTATTACATTTTGCCCCAAACTATTCAGGTGTGTTTTAAACACAACTGAACAATCAAATGTACGATAAAAAGTATTTTTTTTTTAATTTACCATTGGAGAGAAAATTTAATGCTACATATTGTATAGAGGTTAATGAAGTTTTAATATCAGAGCATCAGCAAACTGCAATTGGTATCATTGACGTTAACAAAATCCGGAATGACCTTTCTGTGTCTAAATTTCATCACGAAAGACAAGACTTGCTGTGATTTTATCATAGTAAAGGATACCATTCACAATACACTACCAGAGTGTTGAGGCAATGGAGATGTGTTTTAAAGCTTATTTGTAAATTCAGAATAGAGAAACACAGAATCTACGAACAAGCGAGGTGTTTGAAAAGAAAAAAAACAGAGATCAAATTTCGGTTTGTTATTACCGGTATAACCAAAATTCATTTACATTCTGGAAAGAGCAGTTCTGCACAGAAAAGACAGCTTCAATCTACGTATGATAAAGTTTAGCTGTCTATAAATTTACAACACAGAATACTAAATATGAAATATCGTACTACCCTGTGGTTAAATGATAACGTTCTATGCTTTCCTATCAAGGAGTCCCAGGATCGATTCCCGTTGGGAACACAAGTAGTTCAGAGTCTGCGCTAAACTGTAGATCCGTCCTTAGGACGTCTGCATTCATCCGATGGATTCAAAGGCAACCCACCATCGGTTTACCTTGCCCATGGATCATCAGATCAGGACCTGCCTTCGGGCACAACAGCCATTATATTCATAAATAGTATCGTAAAGGATATAGCTTCAATAACAAAGCATCGCTTCAAAATATACTGTAATAAAATTAAACAATATTATTATCAAATTTACTTCTTCATAATGCAACACTACAGCTCAAACCAAAAAGAAATCAAAATTTAATATCAAGTTTAATATCATACTGCTACATTCTTTGAAAAATGTCGTGTATTAAAATTAAACACAGAGACAATATCAAGTTTTTATATAATATCGTAAACTTTAAAACATATAATGTGATGAAACTGAAGACAAACTATCAAATTGCACAGGGCTGCAAACTCTGAACACAAAATATCAGGTCTACAACTTACTACCTAAAACAGTTTTACAAGGTTCAAAACATTGAAACAAACGTGATAAATAGGTCATCACGTACTAAAGCAAACCTAAAACTCAAATAAGAAAAATGTTATATACTATATCAGATTAATAACGAGTGTATTTAATTACCAAGATTATTCTAAAAACTTGTAGTTAATAATTAATTTATTTCCAATAGTAGAAGCTTCTGCCTTTTCCGAAAAATAGAGTCAAGTTTTATGAACAAGCCAAATCTCTTCTAAGTCGTGTAAACCGCTTTGTACATATTCACGCCATCTTTGATCCTCGTCTGAAACCTGTTTGAGGAAATATTCTAATGATGTGCTTTCTATCCAAGATTCTGCAGCCTGATGCATTTCTTTTCTTTTTCAGATGGTCAAAATTTTTGCCACGAAGGCTTTCTCAAAGAGACAAAGAGTTAAAATTCAGAGTGAGCCAAATCAGAGCTATACAGAGGGTTTAACATTTTAGTCAGCTTCAATAATTCAACACACCAACAATTTATTGTACATATCGACTCTTTATTGGAATTGTTCGTAGATTAGAAGATCTTCGCATAAACTTTTCGATAACTGAGATCCCTGGTGTTATGGCTACATTGTAATTGTATCTCACAAGTCGCGACTATCAGCTTGAATAAGGTCAAGAACAAGTTTATTATTATCCACATCGGTAACTGCTATTGATCTTCTCGGAGTACGTTCTTTATAGTCCACCAAATGTTCTTCTTAAAACAACTTCATCCATCCTCGGAAATTGCTGATGTCTATTGAAGAGACCAGAAGGAGACTGAGCAGAATCCAGAAAGGTTCATTTTTCGGTAGCAGACATATGAGCTTTATGAACTGATTTAAATTTGTACAATACAAAATGAAATATGCCTCTTTCTACTATTATACTGTAGATTTTCGTCTCGCCTTCTATTACTACAGTTGGATAGTTCTCCTTAAAATCTTGGTGACGCTAAGATCCATTTCAACTTGGAATGGACTTAGATCGTTTTTCTCCAGGACTTAATGCGCCTCCAAACTCTACAATTATTTTTTACTAACTACAAACTTTATGAGACATTTTGAATTTATTTATCGTCTTTAGGCTTCTCTCACTCAGGGTGGGATAGAGTAGGATGGGTAAAGGATATGGATGGTAGTAGTTAGATTGTACCATTCCATCATTTGTCGGGCAAAACTGAAGGAAATCCAAGCTCAGGATGTTCGATCGCGAGCTTTGAACCCGCATACCTAACCATTGCTGATTCGAAATCCGCGAAGTTCCACCTGAATGAACTACGGGGGATGGGCATAAGAAATTTTGTTCCCTAAGATATATGTAGTTAGTTCCAAATTGCAGCTTATATGTTAGCTATTATTATTATTATTATTTGATAATGTTAGTAATCAACGATGACACGAGGATGCGCTAATTCTTCGTACGAAAAAAATAACCAATTATTTTTGTCTCAACTCCAGAAGCCAAGGGATAGAAGTGACATTGAGGAAGAAAAAAAAATCTCGAAGTAATCTTTTATATATAACCCGAATATATGTGACATAAAATTGTCATATTTCGTACATGGAACACATTAAGGTCCAAGGTTTCTTTGTACAAAATATGACAGTTTTGTGTCACATATATTTCGAGTTATATAGAAAAGATTACCTTGAACATTTTTTATTCGTCAATGTCACTTGTATCCCTTGGCTTCTGGACTCCTCAAATAGAAACAGCAAGGAACCCACAAGAGAATGAAACCCTTAAAAAAGCTTTAATTAGTTTGCATATAGTCGTATGGTTTCCCTTTCTTTTTAATTATTGTATTTCTTCCTGGAAGGTCAAAAGCCATAAAATAAATTACAAAGAATTAAGAAAACTTCAAGCAGAGTAATACATGGACCTGTTATGGTCAAATTTAAAAGTAAACCCTTCCTTCTGACGTAGTAATATAAACAAAATAAAGAAAATAAGTAAGTGACTACCTCCACTGAAATGACGACCTATATACGTAAGAAAGAATGTGGAGAAAACCACTTTAAAAGTGGAGCTGAATTTGAATTTTATTTGTGGCCCTTAGCCATCTAAGGCTCAGGCCGGGAAAGAGGAGGGGAAGGGATTCGGGAAGGTGTCGGCCAAGGCCGAAGTTGAAGGTGCCATCCCTGCATTTGCCTGGTGTGACTGAGGGAAAACTGGATAAACCTCAGTCAGCATGGTCGACCGCTGGGATTGAATCCACGCCCTCCCAAATGATAAACCAATGCTCTGCCACCGAGTCACGGTCGCTCTGTAACCGTGGAGCTATTTCTGTATTAGAACAGGGGTAAAATGGGTTTAGCTGAAGAAAATTAATTTTCTTTAGATATTTGGTACCAGGCATCCCAACTTTTCCAAGAATTCGATTACTACTCTATTTCCTCTTTAGATTCATCTACATTTCTTTAGTTATCTGAAAAAAGTGCCTAAACATTATCGATTATATTTTATATAAATGCTTCTTAACTTGTGAATCACCCTGTACTTACCGAATTTATTCACTATTTCTCCCCTATTAGCTCTTTGAAGGTAAAATTAGTAGAAACAGTGAAAGTGCTGTGGAAATCTAGTCAGTATTGACGGTGAAAGGACAAGTGTCTTGCTCAAGGGGCTGCTATTACGGGAATTCAGTTTAATATGATCAGTCCGAAAATATGAGCAGCACGAAGCTTATACCCCCATATCTTCCACGCGCATTGCGCAAAAGCGAAACAATGAAGTTGGTAGCCTTGTTTGAAGTTTCATGATTGACGAGAGTGGAGCGCAAGCTAGTGTTCTACTAGTGTTGTGTAATAAACGAGAAGTTTAAAGGTACGTAAAATTTAAAAAATGTATAATTATTGAGCTATATTTAAATCAGGGTATGGAAAATAAATTACAACGAGGTATTAATTCGTTATATAAAATATATAACTTGATTTATAGTCAGTTCCGTCCAGGAACACAACGCCAGTCGTTTGTTCACTTCTTAAGTATAAACAGAGATGCAAACTATAATGCATTAAAGAAACACTAGCAGTCGGTGAAATATGAGCTTTTAAATTCAGTTTAATATGAGCATGTACAAATTTACTGAAAATAATTTGAGAAATGAACGTGAGGAGGTTTTGCAGGTATTAACTAAAGCAGAAAATCTGTAATGACATAATAATTTGTGGATGGTGGTAACCTCAACCTCAAACTGGACCTTCAGACTCCTCAGGAAACGCTAGTAGCAAGTAATACCACTCCAAACAAGAAGAAAAGGTACATCCACAAAGTCATCAGGGAGTGATAGTATTTGTCATATTTGTAAAGACAAGTTTAGTGAAGACACCAAAGGGGAACAATTGGTCAGGTGTGATCTTTGCCATGACTATTCTATGTTCTGTGTGTTAACTCAGTGCCCTGACCATTTTGTTTGCGACTATTGTCCCACCTATGTTAAGGTAAACAGATGTAGCGTTTCTGTTCTTTTGGTAATTTTTTTGTTTTACGCAATTCACATTTGAATTTATTTTTAAGACCTGCGATGAAACATTCTAGGCCACAATTTCAGTTTTGTCAAAAATTGGACAATTAGACTCTTCTTCCTTTTGGGGAAGAAAAGTCTAATTGTCTATTTTTGTCAATTTTTTTGACAAAACTGAAATTGTGGCCTAGAATTTTTTTCGTCGCAGTTTCACGAGCCTGAGTGTCTTTTTCTGCTTATTCCTGTCAACTTCAATTGTATTATTTTATATTTTGTATGTTCTACTATCATTTGTTCTTTTCAACTGTATTGGGTGCGCAGATATTGACACAGAATAGTGCTCATATATGCCCTATGCAGTGCTCATATTACCTTTGTACCATGGGAAATATGAGAACTGCACACCTACCTTACTTTTCTCTTCATTACTCAGAAACCAGAGCATGTACAACCCTGTACTTTCTAGCATTGTTCAAGGAAGAATCTGTCTTACTTTTAGTCATATTTTGAATTATTTGTAATAAACCATTTTTGAGATACAAACGCATTTTCTTTAACTATGCACATATTCGCCTGACTTCCCCTATAGATGGCGTCATAGTCGGCAAACTTCCAAAATGATAGATCTCCACCGAAGTCACAAATACTTTCAAAATCACCTATTAACTATTTCTAAAAAAAAAAAAGTCTTTATGTAATTTTTTCAACAGAACTATAGTTATATTCAAGACTACCCAACATACTCTAAACTCTATGCCATTTCAAGTGATCTTTGATATTTATTCGAAGGGTGGATCTATACGTTATTCAGGTCTATACGTTGGATCCAGTACTATCCAACAACTCGTATACTCTATGCCACGTTATGTAACCACTGTAATTCGTCTGAAGGGAGGAGTCAAACATTAGTTAGGACTACTGTACACGTTGGATCCAGTACTATCCAGCAACGCGTACACTCTATGCCACGTCACGTAACCTCTGTAATTCGTCTGAAGAGAGGAGTTATACGTTATTCAGGACTATACATTGGATCCAGTACTATCCAACAACGCGTACACTCTATGCTTAGTTATGTAATCACTGTAATTCGTTTGAAGGGAGGAGTCATACATTAGTTAGGACTACTGTACACGTTGGATCCAGTACTATCCAACAGCTCGTATACTCTATGCCACGTCACGTAACCACTTTAATTCGTCTGAAGAGAGGAGTTGTACGTTACTACTAGAATCATAATCAAATTTCGGTGGTGTGGTGGCTTTCACTATCTTTCGTTCAGTTTTCTTCTTTAATCTTTTCGTTCGGTGTCTTCACCTAATAGGATAGTGGTAATTGGACAAGTCAAAGGATTTTAGTAAATGGTTTTGCAATCCAACGAAGCAAGATTAGAGTCGGTAAGAATTTCCTTTAGAGACTATTTCCATTTACCACTTAAAACTAAAAGAATTTATTTTTCGTTTCCTCTTAATCCTTGATATGTGGGACTAAAACGCTAGAAAACAGGAGGTGTTTATTTAAATCTAGCTTAGAAAAAGAGAGCATGAAAAAGATATATATAGAAAGAAAACAGTGACACAGAAAGAGGGGGGTAGAAAAATGGAGTGGGAACGGTAGAATTGCGGAGACAGAGAATAGGGAAGGTCGTGTGAAATAGAGACAAAAATTAAGAGTATAAGAGAGAGAGAGAGAGAGAATCTGAGTAGCAGAGAGGAAGAAATTGTGGGTGGGTGTGAGAGAGAGAGGGGGAGAAAGAGAGAGACGGAGGGAGAAGAAAATACCTATCAGCATTTAAAATTGATGTCCTTGTAACAAAAAGATTAAATATATTCACCATGACTAATTTTGTTTCGTATGTGTTTTTCTATAGTATTTTAGATACCTATACCTCATATTTGGTTGCAGCTTTCTATAGTTTACCTCAGAGTCGAATACGTGTCACCAATATGAATACATGAATGCGTTATTAAGTTAATATTAGTTACCTCAACTTCGATTTTGCAATCCTAAAGTCCTATTGAGTCGTTTCTCGAGAATTCTAAATCAAGATATTGTACAGCACAAGCATTTTGTTTTAAATTCTTACCAAAAGGACATGTCTACTTTTAAGTTGCGTTTGCTTCTATAATTTTTGCAATATTTTTCTTCCAGTAAGTTTTGTATCAAGGCTGGAATGAGCGAACGTATCGTAAGGAGGATTTATCAAGCGAATATATGTCGACTCCAGTAGCCAAGAGATACAAGTGTCATTGACGAACAAAAAAAAAAAAAAAACAACTCGAGGTAATCTTTTACATATAACCCGAAATATATGTGACACCAAACTGTCATATTTTGTACATGGATACATTAAGGTCCAAGGTTTCTTTGTACAAAATATGACAGTTTTGTGTCACATATATTTCGGGTTATATAGAAAGGATTACCTTGAACTTTTTTTATTCGTCAATGTCACTTCTATCCCTTGGCTTCTGAACTCCTCATATGATTTAGTATTTAGTTTACAACTTCTCAGTTATATATATACGTCATTTTTAGAGTTGTTTTTATTGTTTTACTGTGATAACATCTAAATAGTATTACTATGGGGTCTCTTTCAGTGATATGGGGACGATCTCGCAGGATGGTCTATGTTCCTGATAACTGTCCCAAGTCCAAATGTTGGGATTGACTCCGTTTCAACACCATAAATCTCATTTGTAGAAACTATATGCTAGATTTAATGTAAATAACGAAACTCTAACTAGTTTTCTATGCCTTTCAAATAGGTGAATACACGGTTTTGTTCTAACTTTTAGATATAGGGTGGCCGAAAAATTACTGTGTCGTAAACAATGTAGAACTAGTAGTAATAATTACCCAGTAATATTTGAATAGAATTTTACTGTGTGTATATGAATTTGCCTTAGCACTACAGGTGAACATAATTGCTGTCTCATAATCCTTACTTCTCTACACGGCGCAGCAGAATCATCACTGTTTCTAAAGAACTTCGGAAATCGCAACATTTAACGCTGATTGTCTCTGGAGCTATCAGTGTCTGCTTTTCTTTTTTCCTATCAGGAGCGCTGAAAGAAAAAGCATACACCGTTAATTCGTATGTACTCAAGAAGCAACAAGCTGAAACAACAACGAACATAAAACATATTACATAAACGTATTCTGGTGGGGAAGGTTGTGTGGGCGTGGTGTTACTTTTAGTTACTTTCAACGCACAGTGAATTTTCGAACACCCTGTAGAATCACGTTCTCTTCTGTCATTTTAAGGTGAGTATACGTGTGTTAGTCCTGCTTATAGTTTACAACATTAAAATAATATTTTTGTTCCTCTATCTACGACTCAAATTCGTAGACTAAAAGTATCTGAACTGCGTTAAATGTACAAAATACGACTGACATTTTCTCGGGAAAAACTCCTGGTCCTGCGGGTAACAATAGCTACAATATCTCAACCAATATTGTGCACAGCTTTCGCGTTGTTGATAAATAACCATAATTATAGTGAAGGAACAATCTAAGGAAAAGACCTGGGAAGCAGAGCTAAATCCCTATATGTGGACATTTAATACTCACACACACACACACACACTCACACACGCGCGGATGATGTGGCTAGTGGGCAGGCGTTGGAGTACCAGAATCCGGGAGTCAGCAGGGAGTCCACTTCCCTTGTTTCATGAAATATATTCTTCGGTTTCATTACGCTTTTCATTTTCTCGTCATGTAGCGATGGGAAAAGGGCTTCGCTCAACTCGGACCATGGTAATTGAAACCACGTTTGTATCTCATAATTCCTCCTCAACTGCACAAGGGTATTCCTCCCCCTTCTTTTCGATGTTCTTTCGCTGAGTTTTAAAGGCAATATGAGTCTCAATGACGTATACAGGTCTTGTATGTGATATAATAATTTACCAACAGGGATATTAGAATGAATCATATATTTGAAAAGGTCATAGGTCCAGTAGTACAAGTTTTGGGGAAATTGAGGGAAAGGATTTTAAAATAGAAAATAATTATTTAAGATTAGTTCTATGCAAGTTAACCGGTTTGATAATTGTAAAGTGACACTGACTTATGATATTTTATCGTTGTTTCAATATGTGAATATGTTATTGGTCACTAAAGGTTGGGGACTGATGCACTTTTTAAAAAAAATGAAGGAGACTGAGTTTCACGATACTCTTGTTTTTGTGAGACGTTGAAATATTGTTGGATATATTTAATTTTTACATTTTTAGTTCGTTCTTTTCGTGCGTTGTATTTATCTCCCTTAGCGCAGGGATTCCACTAGGATTTTCAATTTGGGGCTGTAAAGACAAAGTCAGGGAATATAAGTAGAGTTTTGTAAGTTTCTGTTTAAAAGTAACAATTTTAAAGTTGGGAGATGTGCTGGAGAGCGTGACACTCCTCACACCCCTCCCTTGGGGTCTCACAAAATCCCCGCCTGCTTGGTTCAGGTAAGGAGAGTGTAGAAGAAAAGGATGTGAAAAGGAAATGGCCACGATCTAGCTTTAAAAAGTTAGAATGCTTTAAACTTTTACCTTTACCTTGGCCTGGTTAAGGAAAACCTCTGAAAAAAATCCCAGAATAGTCGGCCATTTGGATCGATCCTAGATCCTTCCAAAAGAGAAGTCAACGCGCTACCGATTGAAGTACGTCCGCTTGATTAGATTTGCGTTTTTCGGCGAAAAGTACTTAGAAAAAAAAAACTTGTTGTAAACGAAAACAGTCAAATAATTGTTTGTCGTGATAAGCTTATACAAAATTCCTCCTACACCAGTATATGATCAATATATTCGGCACTCACACGGTTTTTCTTACGTTAGTTTCTAAAAAATTTGTTCCCTAGCGTAATATTTATTTCTGAGTGCGTTTGTACATGAATAACCAACCACTGCCAACCACCCTCTCTCAGAAAGCTGCGTAGATATTGGTCCTCGGTCGGTGCTGAGGAATTTCTCATAAGAGCAAGACGTCACAGCGGGAACAAGAAAATATGAGTAAATAGACCCTCACTTTCCACGTAGAACCCGTGGGTCGAGCATGTAAACAGACTTACGTATGGAGCCACACACGTACGAACCCACTTCCTCCTTACCCGCATAACAGTGAGAGCGAGAGATTGCGTGGGATCCGCTGTGTGACAGATTCATAAGTATTAGTATAGAAGAAGAAAGGGGGAGACAGTTAAGCATTGTTGGGTTGAGGGGAAATCTCCAAGAAATGCGTAGGGTGATGTATATCAAGCAAAAGATGTATATTGCAAAATAGGCCAGATTTATCTTTTCTGGCCAGTTCTGATAATTTAAACATTTTGTGCATAATATGTCATCTTCGTCCGATGGAAGGCAATGGAATACCACCATCGGTTCTGTAGAGTTTTATTTACTTCATGTTAATTAAGTTAGGTTCCAGTGTTTAGAGCGGAGAATATCTAAAATGCATCCGATAACCTAGTTTGTCATAAATGAGCGTCTATATTCAATTTTGTATCACAAGTATATTTGATAGTCAAGCTATGATCCATATATTTAATTAGTACACTTTTGAACAAGGATGTAAACAGAAGTATGTTTACATTATGAACCACTATTCCTCATATGTGTAATTCCGCAAATTAAGTAATCTAAAAGCATTCAAGACCTAGCTCATATTCTATCACATCATAATATTACCAATACAAGACCTTCAGTAGTAATCTTCATAAAAGCTATATCGTTAACCACAATTACATACTCAAACTGTACACTGATATCTTCAAAACAATGGCCATCTTCACACTACGAAATCCAGACAATAATAATATTAAACTTAATAATTCCATACTGACCATAATATTTTGATCCTTGCTTTTGAACTAAGAACTTCGTAGCTAAGTTCTTTTATTACTTCATTGTTATAAGTATCTGACAATTCACTCCCTCTTCTGTGGGAGGAATTGCATATCCTCTTACAAACCTAACAGGTTCATCTCCCCGAGGAACCTTCTAATCAGGACTTGTCTTTGGACAGAACAGCCATCGTCATAAATGAAAAATTACGTCACTACTGCCATCTCTTAGCCAATAGTTGAATTACGTGATAGCTAAAGTATATTGAGAAACAGTTCGTTTGGAAAGCGAATAAAACGTTAGATTACTGGTCGCGTATCTCGAATTTGAATTTATTTTAAGGCCTTTAGGCAACTATGGCTCAGGCCGTATAAATGATGGGATGAATTGGTGGAATAAAGAAAGTGGGAGGAAAAGGGAGCACTCCCAGAAAACTCTCGCACACGGTGTTTGTCCACCACAAAGCCCACATGGCATGAGCAGGGATCGATCCGACGACCTCTAGCACCAGAGATGAGCGCTCTACGAACTTTTGTTTTTTAAATTAATATTTATTGCTGCAAAAAACATAATACAGTGCTTTAAACTCGAAACAAAGTGCATTTTATGACATTTCCTCTGTTACTGAAATGTGCAAATTCAGCTTCAAATATACATTCAGCGAAAATTAACAACAAATTTATATATTTTTCTACCGCATATACCACTTGCTTCTACAGTACAACATTACCTTATTTTGATCCTTTTTGTTGAAATTTTAACAAATTCTTAACAATGTCTTTTAATTATACTAAATTATATTTATAATTATTTTACAGCTCTTATATAGTGTGCGTATTGTTTTATTCTTACATTTGCAGGTATTGAAAAGAACCTAGCCTGTATTTGATAAACATATCCATCCCTCCACGGTGATTTTTTGCTGTTCTATTAAGAGTATTTGTAATGTTTATGGCGTAAACTAAGTTAGAAATTTGCGACGAGTTCGAGGAAAATATTTGAACTCTGGGTATTAAACAAAACTTGTATAATTTTTATGTTTGTACATTTCTCTCGTAATACGTTCTATCATTTGGATGTATTTGTTCCATATTGTGTCTAAGTTCACACATTGAGTTACTCTATGATACAGGGTGTCCATTCGTTGACACTGGTTACATGTTGCATCGTCATTTATTCCTTTTTCGTACAGTATCGCTTTACAGTTGACTATATTATATATAGTTTGAAAATATATATTATGTAATCTCTAATTAGAGCTTTTAAATTTTTCCATACTATTTCCCATTGAAGTTACCAACTGAGCCACTGTGGGCCCTCGCGTATGTCGAGTTCGATTCCTGGCGAGATGACGATTTTTTATCTTCTTTTTGTTTGAAGAGCTTTGCTTCTTGTTTTCACTTATAAATAATTACTCTCTTTCACATTTAACAAAGGTCACAGAAATAGAATAGAAAAGACAAATTAGATTTGGTTTTTGATTAATGTATTTCCAACATGCTACATACTTCATGGAAATATGTTAGAAAAGTCAGGTTATACATTTTTCTTTCAACGCGATGACAAATTAGTAATTTTCTCTCCTTAATGACGTAAATTCCGCTAGCAATGCCGTCGGCGACTGGTTCGTCTTCACAGACTTAACCTGGTCTTCGTAGTATGGTTGGTTGAAGTATAAAGCCTATCATCAGGACTACTAGGGTTCGCGCCTCGCTCCCACCAAAATTTTCTTCTCTCCTCAATAACCAAAACAGCTTATTGACACGCACCAACTTACCTGAAAATATCGACTGATGGGCGGATTTATGGGGGCGCGCGGGGGGTATTGCCTCCCCAGTCATTTCAGAATAACTTTAAATGTTTCATTCTAAAAGATAGCTTTTAAAGCGATTGCTCTCTCAGGGTCTCTCTTCCCCCCCCCCCCCAGGGTCTCTCTCCTAAATCCGCCCATGACAGAAAACCTTGCAATATGCAATAGAGATCGAGGATGAAAAATTATAAAAATGATCAGAAAGTTGACTCATATAATGAGTACAAGTAGGGCTGTGTGATTTTTCGATATGTCAGTCGATCGATATTTTGAATAATCGAAATATCGGTAGAGAAAAATCGAAATCGAAATTGAAAAAATCGAATTCGATACATCGAATGTCGATATCAAACTATATATTATTTGATCGGTTCTCAATATTATACGATTTATCGGCTCGATCGATAATTGATTTCCAACTATTTTTTGATATTTCAATTTTCGATATATCGTTCCCCTTTCGATTTGTCAGTGATTTCGAAGTTCGATGTTGAAATTCAGAAACCTCACAAACCTAAGTCCAAGAAATATATTGTTTAACTTTAACAGTGTATAAACGACTATGTTAGATGCGTATAAATGTAATTTCTAGTGGAGTGTGTCTTTTTAAGAAATTAATTAAAAAGGTAGCGTTTAATTTTAACCTTCGTGAAGCGGAAATAATGAAACACCGAGTTCTCCAGGAAAAGAATTATTTATAGTTCAGTTTATATAATAATGATAACTTATAACAAAAATATAAGCTTTCAGGATGTCTGTGTGCGGGTTTGTGTGGCATGTTTCTCCAAAACCACACCCCCACCATATGTGGGATCATACTCGTCAAAACGTTAACTTCTATATTTCTTGGCTCCAGAAGCCAAGGGATACAAAGTGACATGGACGAAAAGAAAACGTTCGAGGTAATCTTTTATATATAACCCGAAATATGTGACACAAAATTGTCATATTTCGTACATGGAACATATTAAGGTCCAAGGTTTCTTTGTGCAAAATATGACAATTTTGTGTCGCATATATTTCGGGTTATATATAAAAGATTACCCGAACTTTTTTTATCCGTTTATGTCACTTGTTTCCTTTGGCTTCTGGACATCTAATTTGTTAGGAATAGTGGAATATGAACTGCTTAGTACTTCTCGTCTGAAGGAACAATTAGAAATCATCTCCCTCTCCACAAAATTTAATGTACCTGTAAGTAGTGTCAAACACTATTATTTTGTAATTTTTGAAAGAGCTGTAGGCATTTATTTACTTAGAGAAGACAATAACAGATTCAGGAAAGCAACAGGGAAAGAGAGAAAATTAATATGTGTCACGCCATTAGCACTAAGAAAGTTTTATATTATAAATAATAAAATAACAGTGTGTGGAAAATATCCTTCTACAAAACGATAGCTATAGAACATATTTATTAATTGCCTATCTGTCTTTTAGTTTTGATTTTACTTAAACATTTTTAAGGCAATATAATATTTTCATATTATTTGAAAAGACTTATGTTAAAAGCACTTATAAACAAGACTGTGTAAATGAGAGATTCATTACATATACATTTATATATTAAATTTACTTGAAAGAAGATGATGTACAGATAACTTTCTTCGTGCTGAAGAGATGACATATGAGTGACATCTAGAGTTTTAGTTCTACTCAAGTAAAATTATGTATTTATTACAATAAAAGTTCTTTCAATTTTCCATATATCTTTTGCGTATATACACAACTAAGACACATTACTACAAATCAGAATATTTGCTGAACCTCTTTCATAAGTTCATAGTGATAGGTTTATAAATATTTAATATGCACTGCTGGCTTCTATGCTAGGAATATTGCTCGATCATCTATCTTAGCTTGTTTTGCTGGCGTATTTGCTTCATTAACTCTTTTATCAGCAGTAAGACGATCTGATTGAATATTCTGTCGCTGGCTCATGGATTCCTCATGCTTTCTTTTGATACCTACAGTTGGGCATGATGTCAGCGGAGGAGGCAAATTTTGCAATGAGCTAGAACCAGCTCCATCATCAGCTCATTGTCATCTTCAGTCTTAAATGGTAATTCTATCAGTCTCTCCATATCTGCTATTGTCTCGTTCTGTTCTTCTAGTTTATCAACTAAATTATCAGCGCCATCTTGCTCACTGTTTCCAATAGTTGTGTCCATACAGTCTGTTGAGGTTTCCAATGCTTGAGCAACCTGTTTCGTTACCTGCACTGTCTCTATTCTACATATGTCCATTTGAATGGTTCTTGCCTTACTCTTTATTTCATTTAAGTTTGCTTCCGAATACTTCTTTCTTCTCACTGCTTATAGAGCTATACTCTCATTTCCCCCGTAATATATTTTTATTATTTCTTCTTCGTTTGCGATCATTAGTTGTAAATTTACATCTTCTATTGTTCTGGGTTATTTTAAGAATTTTGATGGGATTTTCCAATTCTGCGTAATTTGCTAATTTGTCTTCGTCGCTCCGAAAAAATCCAAGTATCCAATTGATGATACCCATTCTGTTTGGAATACTTTGTTAATTATGTTAGGTTTTTCTTCTTTAGACTTTTCTGTAAGGACTCCGTTCGATGTAACTGAATCAATTCAATTACTTTCGCATAATCACTATGGTACCTTTCAACAATGATATTTAAATTGAGCTACAATAGATCTCTTTTCATTCTTGTAAATCTGCAAATTTTATGAAATTCCTGGCATTTATTTGGCAAAGTATAACTCTTGCATTCTTACTAGGATATGTTTAATACTTTTCCAACACATTCTTTTATACTACTTAGGTTGCTTTTATAGTGAAGCTGCAAGCGGAGCGGATACGGTAAAGTAGAATGATGATGTGCGCAGAGAACAGCGAAGTTGGAGAACCGATTGTTTCACCGAAGACATTCGAACTCTCTGGAGTGTGAAATACTGTCATGCTTTAGGCCTATCCCAGAACCATTCCCCGAATTGCATTTTTAAATTAAATTTTTATTCCTTGATTGTTAGTAGCATAACAGATGGAGATGCTATTTGAACATTTTAATAAATCAATAACTTTTAAAAGGAAAATAACTTGAAAGATATTTCGATTGATATAAACTAAGTTTATGGGTTAACTGCTGTACCGTCGGACCAATTTTATGAAACTTACCGGATGAATTGGATCATTTATTTTGGTTTGTGAGGAAGAGTGAGTCAAAGTGAAGTGAGTCATAGTTGAAGTAAAGAATGTAGTGGTTGTTGTTTGTTTTTTGATGTTGTTAAGCGGGACTGTATATGGGTGCGGAAGGGACTAATCTGGCTGAGAGGTACACTTGTTATAACTTAGTGGCGGGAAAGGCAGTGTGGAAATGGCGCGTATATGTCAAGGTTGTGACATAATCGTGTTTATGTTTTATCGAATTATATTAAAATAACGAGCGTCAGTTGTTGAAATTGTGTGAAAGACATGGTCTACTGAACAGGCGAACAGTTTGTGATAAGGGTGGAAAAGAATTGAAGCTACTGAAAAGAAGAGGCACATATTATTTTCAGTGTGGAAAAAGGGGTATGTGGTATTGAATTAAGTGGCAAAATCTGCTACGAAACGTACTTTTTTTTTTCGAAGGAAGTAGGTTGACTTTGGATAAAGTTGTACTGTTTGTTGTGTATTGGTGTTTGTTAAAGTGTGATAGACAGAAATTAATTGAACATAAATTGAAGTGTAACCCACACACTGCAGTGGACTGGAGAAACTACTTCAGGGACGTTTGTCTGGACTCGACTTTTAGGAACAGTACAAAAGTTGGTGGGCCTGGTAAAGTCGTTGAGATCGACGAGAGCAAAGTAGGGAAAAGGAAATACAGTAAAGAAAGGCGTGTGGAAGGGCAGTGGATATTCGGAGGTGTTGAACGAGGCGAGAACAGGAAGTTTTTGTAGTAACAGTAACGAAACGCGACAAAGAAACGTTACTTCAAGTAATAAAGGATCGTATATTGCCCTGGACAACATTAATGTCACATTGTTTCAAATCATATGACTATTTGAGTGACGAACGTTTTAGACACTTGCGTGTTAACCACAGCATCAAATTTGTATGCACAGAAGCAAGTGGTGATGTTTACAGGAAGAATCAGGAAATTTTAGGAGGAGAACAGCTGTTTATTTATTTATTAGAAGTTAGCACGGATACAGCAAACTCCATTTTACACCGTTCTTGTAACAGACAATAACAAGAATAATAAAAATAATATAACAACAAAGACTTATGCAATAGGAAACAATACCATTTTTTTTCATTCATTCATTCTAGATTCATATAACAAGCCTTTAGAAATTTACTTTTACTGAGGTAGAAACCTGGTGGCAAAGGAAGAGTATTGTAAAAATGTGATAATCTATATACAAGAGATAGCTGGACCAAACACAATCTCGGTTTTGAGAGGTAGAAATGATGTTGTGAACGAGAATTTTGTCTGGGTACTCTTAGGTTATAAAGTGGAAGAAGTTCTGAGTGTGCCTTGCATTATTTTATAAGGAAATTTTAAGTCATTTAGTTTTCTTCGTGTGTCTATGTTTTTTAAGTCAAGAGAATTCAAAATGTCTACAATAGATTTGTGTTGGAGGTTGGGTACCCTGTGTTGTACAATGCGGATAAAGAAATTTTAGACTTTGTGCAATTTAGATAAATTGGTTTCACAAGCCATAGACCAGATAGATGAACAGTATTCAATAGCTGGAAGTACACAAGTGAGAAAATATGACCGAAGAGCTCTGAAATCTTTAATATTGGTAAACCTGTAGAGAAGTCCAAGAAGTTTGAGTGCTTTAGAAGTTACGAATTCAATGTGAGGAGTAAAATTGAGTTTTTCATCAAATATGATACCCAGGTCTTTGTAATGGTCTACCCATGGTATATTAGATGAGGCTAATGTGTTCGTACATTTTGTGTTATGGGTTTTCAGTGAGAAACGCATTGCAGCAGTTTTGCAAGGATTGACTTTCAGTAACCAATTATTGCACCACATTTCAACAGAATCTATAGCGGCTTGAAAGAAGAAAGTGTCTTCAGTAGATTTAATTGTCTTAAAAATTTTGTAGTCATCAGCGTAAAGAAGTACCGAGCAAGAATTATCTATCTGTTCACAAAAGTCATCAATGAAGAGGGAAAATAAAACTGGCCCTAAGGAACTTCCTTGAGGGACACCTGAAAGCATGGGAAGCCACTTGGATGTGCTACCAGAGAACACGACACGTTGTTCTCTGTCAGATAAATATGATGTTAGAAGCTGAAGGAGGGATCCGTGTATACTAATTCTGGAAGCAAGCATGTGCATAAGAAGTTTGTGATTGACAGTTTCAATGCTTTGGAGAAGTCTAGGTATATGACGCACACCCAAGGAGTGGAAAGCAAATGGCGACAGATCAAGTATAGTAGACTTTTCCAGCGTTGGGGAGGAAGGAAGAGCATTTCGAGGGTTATTTAGCGGAGCTTTTTTTATTTATTTTTTATTATTAAAGGAAACACCCCGAAACTATTGTACACAATTTTCTACTAGAAATTGGAAAACTTTACAAGCCTCTGTTTTGAAGGTAAGTGACGTCCAACTCAACCTAACCGAACCTAACCTAATTTAGTACATTTTGGTACTTTTTTTTCTATTTTCGTGTCTGGAGATACAACACAAATGCCAGTTTATTACTCTTTTGGGTTCGTGGTTGTTTGTAAGCGATTCCACCGGAGCGTCAGTTCAAGACTGAACCGAGGTCTAGCGTAGCACCAAACCAATTAACACGAACTTATAAGAAACCGAATTTAACTCCTCTCAATATATCGTAACGACCAGCGTGTATGGCTAACACGTGGACATTATATAAACAATAACACATGTTTATAGAACAAACATGTGGTTATGCAAGTTAACAAATAATACATACACATTGGAGCAGACGACGGTCAACTCCTCAAACTAACACCAGATGGAGCAAATAACGGAAGACAGAGGGAGCTGGAGTCAAGTAGGAGAAACAAGAGGAACCACCCCTACATTCACCTTTAAAAAGGACCTGCACACAGCAAGAGCCATCACTCATTTCCCCCGGGTGGTCAGCTCCTCTCCTTCAACCGTTCGCAGTTTGCTAAGAAACTGGAACATCCTAGTACGTAGTTCGCTAAGGAACTGGTACTATCCTGCACAGGTAGTTCGCCTAGGAACTGGTGTGCACTCACACATAAGTCCTAACTTAACCTGTACGTAGTTCGCCAAGGAACTGGTACAACCACCTGACACGTAATTCGCTAAGGAATTGGTGTCATCCGCACACGTAGTTCGCCAAGGAACTGGTGTGTACTCTTACCTTAATATTCTCCGTAAGTAGTTCGCCAAGGAACTGGTACAACTTCCCGACACGCAGCTTGCTAAGGAACTGGTGTCATCCTTTTTTCCAGGACCTCTAACTGATCACTATTAAATAAGACATCCTTAATCATTTGTACTCAGATAACTGTAACTGTGTTTTTTCTTCGGGACGGTAATTTTGTTAACTTTGTTCTTGTATGTAAATAAAGGGTTGAGGGCTAAAAACCAATCCCGTATATCTTTGACTCTACCAAATCTAAACTAAAGGGAACATTACGATATTATGCGGGAAATTTGAATTGATTTGAACATTTTGTTTTTGCCGCCAATAGGTCACGTAACGCTGGTTGCATATTTGCTAAGGCGAAGAATATTGGTGCATTTGAATAAGTTAAAACAACTGGAGAAGACAAAATAAACTATTGAGTGCAAAGGGATGTTCGCCATTTGTTATTGAACTATACTATAGCTTAATGCTAGAACGTAAATTCTGACAAGTAAAGTACCCGAAGTGAGGACTCGAGTTGCTCATCAATTGATACCTTAAATTGAAGCTAGTGACGAGTATAGTACACCTGTGAAATCCTAGCTGCAGAGCTCCAGAAATAAAAAGGTTATGGCGGATCAAAGTTCAAATAGAAAGCGAATTTAGCTGCTTGTGATGTCCATGTTTTGCTGATTATCTCGATGGTAATACGTCGTCAGTTGCTCCCAATTAATGTAATGTGTAGAATGATATCCCTCTCTCTGCCTGATATCCCGCTTTCTTTTATTCGTGTATGAATGTCCTTGTGCATGTTTGCTCCTGTTATTGATGTCAATAAAAGGTCTTTTTTCTTTTCGTTCCAGAAAATGGAAGCAGGTGCTATCGTTCATGCTCTGTGTGATAAATATGGATTTGTTAATAGGAGAATGAATAGGTATGAAGATT
>JAGDQP010001087.1:0-43250 GCA_022664845.1 Lepisma saccharinum
TAAACTGTGTGTAGAATATGTAAATGAAACACATGTGTGTTTTGTAAAACTAAGTAATCCTAAACGGGTTGAGGATTTCCTTTATATTGTGTTTGATCTGGGAATGATGCGTTTGAGTGCAAATGAAAAAGGTGAACAAGAATATGATCCTAACTTAATTTGTGTTACTCATCGTTGCTTTCAGTGCAAAGATCTCAATGATGAAAGTTACAAATGTACTGTTTGTGGTGAGTCTAGTGGAAATAGGGATTTTGTATTTTATACTATGGGACCGTTCATTAATCACGTACTGAAACAAGGTCCCAAGTTTACTCAAGTTATAGCTCTTGCAGATAATGCTCACGGGTTTGATAATTTGTTTGTTGCTCGCGAGTTGTTACGTCAAAAATTAGTGCCTAGTATTATTAGGCATGGAAATAAACTGATGCAACTAACGGTAAATAATATCATATTCAGAGATACATACTTGTTTATGGGTGTTCGATTAGCTGATTTACCTGCAACTCTTGGCTTAGATGAATCTCTTAAGAAAGGTGATTTTCCGCACTTGTTTATCTTACCACAATACCAAAACTATGTAGGTTTGTATCCAAAACTTGAATTTTACGATATTGAAAGCAAATCACCAAAAGAGGCAGAAGCAATTGCTACGTGACATGCAGAATGTGTCAAACGTAAAACGACATTTCATTTCCAGCATGAATTATTAGCCTATTGCAAAACCGATGTACGTATTTTAACTCTAAGTCTGATTCGATTTTCTAATTTGATTGAAGCTAAGACAAATGGGTTTCAATGTTTTTTGCATACTCCCACAATTGCTGCATGCGCAATGAAAATTTTTCGGTCATGCTATCTTAAAGAAAATACAATTCCAATTATCCCTCCGTTAGGTTTCCAATATGGTACGAATCAAAGTAAAGTAGCTAAGCAGTGGCTACGATATATGGAGTTCAATCAGAACATTAAGTTACAAACATGTGAAAATGGTAAAGAGGCACAATTCAAAAATTTCAGAGTTGATGGGTATGATAAAAATACTCGTACAGCTTACGAATTTTACGGTTGTTACTATCACGGCCACAGTTGTATAACCCAATGTAGAGACCAAGTAATAGATAAAGAAGGGCGCAGCTTAAACAGCCGATATGACGCAACGTTAGCACGTGAACAATTAAAAAAACAGTTGCAATGTAAAAGTTGTTTCCATTTGGGAATGTGAGTGGGAGAAACAAGTGAAAATATCTCCTGAAATTCAGAGTTTCATCCATGATCATTGTTCTAATGTGGAAAAACCATTACAGCATCCGGACGCATTTAAAGGCGGGCGAGTGGAATGCTTCCAAGCATTATATGAATGTACAGAGCAAGAGGTATGTGAGTACGTAGATTTTACAAGCTTATATCCGTGGGTAATGTCAAAACAACCACTTCCAGTTGGTCCTGTAACAATCCATAAGGGGGATAACATGCCTGATCCAAGTCAAGTCCATGGTCTTGTATACTGCAAGGTTTTACCACCTAGCAATCTTGCAATTCCTCTTTTGGCTTATAATGCACATAACAAACTGATGTTTGGTCTGTGTCGAACCTGCATGGATAATTTAAATAAAGACAAGTGCAATCATACTAACGAACAACGTGCAATCAGAGGCGTATTTTGCACATCGAGCTCCATGCCTCATTAAAGAAAGGTTATGTCATTCTGCATACTTATGAAATTTGGGAAATGCAGATGAAGGAGGGACTGTTCAAATCTTATGTTGACACGTTTCTGAAAATCAAACAGCAAGCCTCTGGATTTCCAGATGACTGTCTAACCTACGAAGAAAAACAGCAGTATATTTCTGAGTATAGCAAACATGAGGGAATCGAACTAGACTATGATAACATTCAGAGAAATGAAGGTTTACGATACATTTCCAAAATATTTTTAAACTCTTTATTCGGGAAGTGTGGGCAAAAAACTGACTTGCCAAAGACAAAAGTTGTCAATAATACGTTGGAATTTAATGAGATTGCCTATTCATCTCACTTGGAAATGCAAAATGTTGTCCTTGTGGGTGATAAGTTGGTTGTTTCATATCACGATTTCGAAAACCAGAACACACCAAACAAATTCACAAATGTAGCAGTTGCTGCTTTCATTTCTTCTTGGGCCAGACTTAAATTATACGAAACATTAGATGCCGTTGGTATTGACAGACTGCTTTACTGTGATACTGATAGTGTTATCTATATTAGACGTCGAGATGAAACTCCTTTGCTTCCTATTGGTGATTATTTAGGACAGTTAAAAAATGAAATCAAACAAGGCTGGGAAATACGAACTTTTTATTTCTCTTGGTCCCAAAAATTATGCGTACCGTGAGGTGGAGACAACTACAGGAAAAATTAATGAGGTAATTAAAATTCGTGGAATTACTCTTTCTCAACGAGCACGTAAACGAATAAATTTTGAGCATATGTATAATTTAGTTACAGAAAAATGTGACAGTCAAGTAAATTTTACTCCAACTCATATTTTACGAAAACCTGAGTTTCGTGTCGTATGTAAACCGCAAACTAAACGACATGCTGTTGTGCAGCAGACGAAGCGTCGTCGATTAAATCCGTCTAGCACTATAGACTACGGGACGTTACCTTATGGTTTTCGTTAAAGGGAAAACTTGGAATCTGTTCTAAATTTCCAACAGTAAGTTGTATAATACTATGTTACAATGACACGTATCCTGTAAGTTACAAAAAAATGTAAATCAAAATATTCTTTCTTTGAGTTGATGTTTTATCATCTGCAATCATCAAAACAAAAAACTTCATCAACACTTTTTTTGTGCACGTCATCAATCAAGTTTGAACGGTTTAATACTTTCTTAGTAGATATAATTCCTGCAAGTCCTAACAATGTTCATCACAAAACTAATTTATTGTAACAACAAAAATTATTTTCTATGACTTGATATAGTTGCCTTCACTGTTTTTGCACAAGTAAAACTTTTTGTCTTGTACCAAGAATAAAATTCCTTTGTACTCCTTCATTGTTTTCCACCAAAACATTAATAAGAAAGTTCTACAGTTCTATTAAAACTTTTAGCCTAAAAGTTAGACAAGCACATTATACAAAAAATATTTTATACAAGTTCACTTTTATGTATCAGCAGACTGCAATATTTTATACGACTTCACTTTTTTGTTGCAATGTGCCAAACAAATAAACTAATTTTGTACTCCTTCATTGTTTTCCACTAAAAAACAAAGTTATTTACAATTGTGTTATCTCAAAAGAATAACTTGTATCCTAAAAGTTAGACGACACCGAAAAAAAAATATACAAGTTGACTTTTATGTAGCAACAGACAGTACTATTTTACATGACTTCACTTTTATTTCTGCTGCAATGTAGTAGACATATTTTGTATGATCTTGCAAAAAAAACGAAAAAAAGGTTTCATTATTTTATATGGTTTGAGTTGTTGAATCATTTGTTTCAGTTGTATGTAATTACAATATTTTGTATGACGTCACTTTCTTGTATCAGTTGTGTTTAGTACTAAAACAATATTAATCAATCCCCTATGTGTAATAACAATATTTCCGTGTATCCGTTGGAATGTTTTACTCTGTATATATTCTTGATTATGCACAATAAATAATTTCTTGTTCAATCTAACTGATGCTTTTTTATTTCCATTTCTCACAAACAACATCCAAATGAACCGTGTAAGAAATCTTTTGTCCAAAGAATGACATACAGTTTGTCTATGTATTCTGTACTTGTAATCATTTCTTTATATGATTTCACAAATTTCTGAAGTATATGTTCGTTGTCTGAGTGCGTCTCTATAAATTTCTCGTAGATTTCATTGCATATAGGCGTATATGTTAAGGTTTCCACTACGTCCTGTTCCAAGCATTCCACCGACATGTGAATACATTCGTTAGTTCCAGACTCAATGTGAATGTGGTCAAAGCAAGCATGACAAATTAGCGGAACATTTGCTTTCCATTTTTGAATACTATACATTATGCAAGCAGGTTTAACTTCAAGAGTCGAGCATTCGCACAGGACCGCCATTGGAAAACTACATCCAAGAATCCTCGTTCAACGTCTTTATGTACTTTATTGACCAGTCACAATAAAGAATACAACTTGTCCCTATCAGTCTCATGACAAGTGTCTCGTAAAATAAATACTTCAAGAGTTGTATCAAGATTCACTTCATGTCGTCATTACTCGCATTTCATAAGTACAATAACACATACAACTTGACAAATACAATATTTATTCACTTAATCCCAATACTTGGGGACAACTGACGTTATTCCTGATTATCATTAACCTATATTACAAGCAAAGATGTTGCTGCATGTGATTTCTGTGGAACCGTCTTGTATCATATCTATAAAATATAATGTTCTTACTTTTAATATTCTTCAGTTACTATTGTAGGAGTAATATTCAGTTCGTTGCGCCATAGGTGACTAAACGTTGTTGTAGCCTAGTGACACATCCAGTCTTACGCAAGGCACAAGTATTTTAATTTCATATCCTTACTCAACGTGTTCCAACAATATAAAACAGTCTGCTAAAGTACAAGATTATCTCTAGTGACCAAAATCTGTCTCTCATCAGCCTTCTACTGGACTTCATTTTTCAAAACGTAACATGTTTCATTAACACAAATCGTATATTTCAAGTGAATTTGTACTTGCAGGATTAAAATGTTTACTTTCCATTTGCAGTTACCTAATGGTAAAGTCACAACTGCTTTGGATTCTATTCTTAACCTATAGTACTGTGTTCATATCATCCTCGTTCGTGTTTGGAGCTCACATTTTGTGCCACTTTACAATTTAGGAATACCTCCATATGTTACTTTAAACCTAATTCTGATGTCCCATTCTCTCTCATCTTATTCACTTCTGTTGTATACATATCACGAAGGAGAGGGTTAAACCATGTGCAAAGGATCTACTTCTCTCGTCATACTATTGTTCTGCTTATACGCGAACTTACTTGATCACGTATCTATGTCCAGTGTTCCTTTCTTCAATCGAGTATATACGTAATATATTATGGCGAAGGTTAAGCTACACTTCAAGGATCTGTTTGAGACTCAGATCTACAATCTAAAATACAAATGACGCCTCCATATGCTACTTTAAACATAATTCTGATCTATCATTCTTTCTTGTCTTGTCTGTGTATGTGTGTGTGTAAAATAACAAAATAGGCTGGGCAACAGATGAAGAGAAAAAGTGGTCTTTTGCTTGTTGTGTAGCATATGCGTTTTAACAGTTTAGAAGAAATGTTTGACCGACTGGTGGGAATAGCTTCGTGTAGTAAGAAGGACATCGGTTCGATACCCACGCGAAAATCAGTATTTCACGGAAAATCAGTATTTTCACAAAATATATTCAAATACAACTTAAATTTCCCGTATATACATATTACATTATATGATTTGATTTACAGTGAATGTTCCTGGTCTAATTTAACGTAATGGTATGCTATTTAACAATAAATACGGTAATATATTACTCTCATTAGTGTACAAAGCTGTTCACTGACAAATCTTGCACCAAGGAATTGACACAACTGTATAGTAATTTTAATAACTGAATTTTAACCTGTTATCAGCTATTAGTGCTGTGTTATTAATTGAACACAGACAATCGGGTTGGAGGAACAGTAATTAAAAGTATTTAATTAAGACTTGCAGTAAGATATAGTGCTTTCAGGGGACTATTCATTACATATAGGATGTAATTATGTCATTTTTATAGCAAAAGATATGTGGTTAGTTTAAAAGCACTAAATAATTGTCTATTATACCCCTAGCATATAGCAAAACAAGGGATGTGTACTGTATATAGCTTACATTCAAAAGGTTAATCATCCATGTGAAGGAGTATCCTGAAAAGGTAGGCAATTTGCAATGTTTCTATGGGTTAGGGGGCTCTTAGACTACTATATCTGCATACGGTAGGTCCTGGGTCGATCTCTATGGCCTAATGAAGTTTTTCCGTGTTTTGTTGTCGTACCAGGTAAATACGGGGATGATACTTTGAAACTAGGTCACCTGTGTTCGACTCCCTCACCTATAACTCAGATATCTGGAGAGTAAAAATTTAAATTAATCAGGTAGCAAGTCATGGTCACATCTCTACGGATTTCCTTGCTGCTGTGTAGATAACCCCTAAGCATAGCGCTAAAGTATCTCGTGAGACTACTAATACAAGTTGTACTAAGCTTGTCTCTGGACTTTTTTTTCTGTAAGAACAATGGCAGCCGGCTGGTCGGACATAATCGTATACTCAATTTAGGTAAATTTACTTTCGAAACAGTAAAGTTTTTTTTAATCCCTTCTGCGACCTTGTACTTCTAAACTTTATTGTTACGATGGTGGACCATTTATCATAACTCCGGAACTTTTTGACTTAGTTTCTTTTTTGTTGTTTAAATTTCTCACATTAGGGTAACAGGTTAGTTTAATCTAGTTTTCATTAATCTTGATTGCTCTAGGTTTGGAAAAGTTTGATTGAAGCGTGCTCACCCTAAAGAGGATTTGTTCCCGTGAGAATAAAGCTTGAGTGGGGTTAATATTGCGAGAGTACTCTGTCAGATTTTTTTTTTTTTTTTTTCAACGTTATCAAACTTAATGTAACCTGAAGAGAAGCTGACAAGCTCTACACGAGCGGATCATCCATTTACTCCTAAGACAAGTACTTTCCTTTTCTTATGTGTCTACATTCTATTGTTGGTATGAGGTTTATATTAATTCGCAAATTTATCGACGTGGTTTTTCTATCGTGTACAAAATCCAATAATACCTTTTCTCATTAGGTACGACAACACCAAGAACGTGATGCAACCTTCACATAACTAAAGTAATTTGTTTGGGGTGTACTCGATTATGATCACTGCACGACCCTAATATTCTTAACTTTTTCATGCAATCTCATGTCTTTCATATTCTGGCTTGAGACTCAACACGATACGTAAAATCAAGGTTAGGCTAGATTGCATCAAATACGAAAAAGTTAAAAGAGTACAAGGGTCCTGATCTGTTTACAATAGAATAGCTCCGTGATAGGTTACATTACCTGGTCCGCACTATACATAACATTACATTCTTTTAATTAATGTGTACGAAGTTACACACTGGTAATTAACAAAGGTTAATTTGCTTGCGTAAGGGATAAATTTATCCCTATTATTTAGGGTAAACTTTACTTTTGGGACCCCAGATTCCGCCAGCTATTAAGACATGTGTACGGTCTCTACGTCATTCCCTTCCAAATAATTTAAACTGACACTTCTATAAAACCTACTGACAACCAGAAATTTATAAAGTATTATGAAAAAACTATGTCTCATTATTATTTCGTTAAATACGCACTCTAGTTTATCCACAGATGCGGAACTATATGAATGCTTTGTATGGCGCTTATTTATGCTTCAAAATCACGGACTACAGTGTCAAAAGAGCAAAGACAAGTTAGAGAAACGTAATGTAAGATATTTTTATTACACGCTATGCACATTGCCTTTAACACTCCAAAGTACTTTCCGCTCTTTCACTCTGATTTCATAATTTGAAATTGTATTATTTTGTGTTTCAACTCTTCCACACGATTTGGAAACATTAAATTTCTCCTGTAAATTTTACACATTTACGGCCCCCAAAGTAAAATTTTTCCATTATTTCTAATGAAACTGATCTGAAATCAGTTATGTATAGCGTGGGCCACAAATCACAGTAAGTCATAACAACTGGTTTCCACAAACGATTGCATTTATTAGCGGAAATTTATCGAATTATCAAGAAAAGTTGATTAACGTTAAAAAAACAAACTAAAACACACATATATTTAATATCTTCAAATCAACACATTACTTTCTCCTTCTTCAAATATGGCTTCTAGCCGCACAAACGGTGGATACGTTACATCCAAGCGTACACTAGATGTGCCGTCGATACACACCCTTCATTACGCCCTACGCCGCTTAATTCGGATAGCAAGAACGGCGCATCAAATGGTTCAACGGCACAATCAAGGGTGCTAAATGGTGGATTCGGATGAACCTGTAGTAAAAAGAACTTAACATTATAAAGTTCAGTTCCCACAAATTCAACAGCAAGATAGAGGTGACTTTTGGATTTTGGATTTTTTCAGGGCTATTCGAATAATTAAAGGGCGCTTAAAAACTTATTTAACTCACTTTCAAAATGGAGGCCAAACTTGGTGGTCTGATTAAATACTCATGATTTCCAGTGGAACTGCAGACTTTTGAGACACATCTAGGAAAATGTCAAAAGTGTAACACACGTTCTTTGTTTGCGCAGGGTTCGGTTGCAAATTTGGTGGGGCTCATTAAACGTACTGGTTCGGAATACATTGTAATCAGGGATTCCGTCAGAATTTTCAAATTTGAGGGGGCGTAAAGTCTAAATTGAAAAAGTGTAGGTAGTTTTTCAATGTTTCTATCCAATTTAGACCGCAAAAAGTTAAAGTTGGGGGGTGGTCTCTAGGATTTGGGGCAGACACCGCCCACAGGGGCCGGGGTCTGGTGGAATCACTGATTGTAACAAACATAGTAGATACCGTAGGGCATATCTTCCATTCCAGACTACTAATGTAAATTGAACATACAAAGAAAATGAATGAATGATACTTTTTCTGCTTAATTTCTATCAGAAAGAGCCAAGATTACATATCCAAACTGTATCAAAATGAAAAGTTACAAATGTTCAAATGCAAAATTAGCATGTTCCTTATAGGAATAGCAGACTTTTCAAACGTGAAAAAAAGCACACACACACACATTCGATAGTATGTTTATAAATTATAGGATGGAAACGAATTTTCTGCCAAATTAATATAAAAAGAATTCTTCTCTTGAAATACCGGAAAAGGAGGCCATTTTGTACTCATATCTAAAAATGTATCTGTTCTGGACATGCCACTCTATATTCCACCTATTGCGAATATAACGTTCTAATGAACTTGTGTTTATAACAATTTGCACAGATGGAATGTACACGGCAGGGCACCGCGGCTGTCGGGGGATGCTGGTCAAGTTTTGTACTGTGTCATCAGATTTAAGATTCGAACCCATTCGGACGTGGTAATTCGATTTAGATCTGATAACCCGGAGAATGATGGAGATATTTTATTTATTTCATTGCGTTTGAACAGTGTTTCTTGTAGGGGTGACCAGGACCTGAGATGTTACCCCGAGAACACGAGAAATACGACGCCGAAATTCCCAGTTAAATAGATTTTCCAGACCAGGTCCTGTCACCGGGTCATCGAAAGTGACCCGGATTTGACTGTGGAACACGCACAAACAGAGAGAATGTGTGTAAAGTAAGAGAAAACATAAAGATGAATTGATAGAGAGAAGAAGACGAGAAAGACGCAGCGAAGACACGATAATAATACATAAAGAAAGATAGAAAGACCAATGAAAAACATGAAAAATACATTATCATTATGCTAAAGAACACAACACACACACACTGATTACTCGAATTCTCGCCAGTGATGCCTCGTAAGTTGTCCAACCTAAGATGAAGATCTGTTTGCAGCCATTATTTTATGCGAAAAAGATACTGGCTGGTGGGGAATCGAACCGAGGTTTTTTAATTGGAAGTCTAGCACGATAGCGATACTCCACAGGTGACTCTACCCAAAACATGCTTTAAAATATTTTTTTTAAGTGTTGCAAACAATATATCAATAGACGACTGCTCTCTATCTTTTATTGTCAAATTTTAACTTTTTCGTTTTTTTTTCTTTTGGTGGTTTTAAATGTTCTCATCATTATTATCGTTTCGTAGGAAAAAAGCCTGCGTTTCTAGAATCTGAAACTAGTGTCTGTCTGACATTATTGATAGAATAACCGAGAGAATATTGGAAGAATTGTTTGTTCAGTTTTGGTGAACAACAGTAAAACAATATAGTTTGACTATCATCATTTCATTGAGCGGCACAACTGGAGCTGCAAAGCGAAAAAAGAAGAGGAATTAATGAAGAAAATTTCCAAAATTGCCACGTTCCTTAGAAGGTCGTCTACAACCACTTCGATCGAAAGTGACTCACAATCTCGTGAATATACGTGTGGTGACGCTGGTACATCTGTTTTACAACATGGTACAAACGAAACGATTTCAATTTCTGTTTGTTTCAAAGACGAAGGGTGTTTAGTTTCATTACCGGAACAGTCTACTGATCCAAGAGCTTCATTTCTGAACTTCGACAGTTCGGTTCCTGATGCTGAATATAGCCCTCAGTGTGTATCAAACAACTCAGAATCTCTTAGGGAGCACGTTGCAGATTTTTCGGATACAGGCTGTGATAGACTTGCGAAAGTACTATATCCATCTGATCGTGGACACTCTCCAATTGATGTGAATAGTCCGGACATAGAAAGGTTTATAATTTTCCGTGAACCATGCAGAACTTTTGGTCCTTTTCCTAGAGATCTAAAGCAAGAAAATAGAAACTTTTCTACGAAATACTACACGACAACCGATGCTAGAATGAAATTACCGTTATCGTGGTTATGTTACTCTTCTGTTTTCTTACTTTTCATTATAACTTCAATCAATGCTTTTCTGATATCAGCATATCGTAGCTTCACGGCCAATAATGAATTGTAACGACTAGCCCAACGTATGGGATCAAACTCCTTCAGTGTTACTGAAGATTCACTGGTTAATGACGTAAGGATGTCCCATCTGTTAATACTGAAAGCAAAGAACGTAGAAATTTCTTGGATCACAGCGAAAAATGAACGTATTTCATGAACACATTGAACAGCATCGTTAATTACTAGATTTAAATTATGTGCAGCACAATGAACATGCACTCCACTAGGTTGGGTATCTTTAATCTTCTTCTGGACCCTGCATATAACCTACTCATTATACTGGCTCCATCATATCCTTGTCCTCGACAGTTTACTAATAACAATCCTTTTCGTTCCAACACTTCCTGAATAAGACATGTAATACCACTTGCAGAACGATCCTCCTCTTCAAAGAAACCGAGAAATATCTCGTGAATTTCTAAATCTTGTGGAATGTCACAACTGTTGTGAGTCACATGAACGTAACGAATAACAATACTCATTTACTGCACTTTGCATATATCTTGAGTTGAGTATAATGGAGAATAATTCTACCTCTTTAATTTCTGCTACGATGCTATCCTCTAATTTGCTAGAGAGCGCAGATATCAACTCGTCTTGTACTTGGTGACTTGGGTATTTTATTATTCCTCTTGGCATTTCCAAAACTGATTTTAGCACAGGATCGTACTCAGCCAAAAGTTCAACTTCAGAAAGGAAATTTCCCCTATTTTCTGCATCAATTCCTTCACGGTGGCCACGCAATAGCAGAGAAGATGTAGTAAGTCGCAATATAATATTTACCAGCCGATGAAGAACTTGTCTCCAAAACAACATATTTCTTTGGATTTCTTTCTCCACTTCTTCATCTATTGTTTTATTTGCCTTCCATTGAGAGAAAACTACACACGCTTCTATGTGATAAGTAGCTTCTTCGTGTTCCTTTATTTTCTTACTTAGACTTTCCAATCACGAACTCCCTTTATCCAAGAATAATGGAACCTCTTGTGGCTCCTATTAGCAAACAACCAGCACGGCTGACAAAATGCGGCATCTAATTTAACAGAGTAACATAACCATGATAACGGTAATTTCATTCTAGCATCGGTTGCCGTGTAGTATTTCGTAGAAAAGTTTCTATTTTCTTGCTTTAGGTCTCTAGGAAAAGGACCAAAAGTTCTGCATGGTTCACGGAAAATTATAAACCTTTCTATGTCCGGACTATTCACATCAATTGGAGAGTGTCCACGTTCAGATGGATATAGTACTTTCGCAAGTCTATCACAGCCTGTATCCGAAAAATCTGCAACGTGCTCCCTAAGAGATTCTGAGTTGTTTGATACACACTGAGGGCTATATTCAGCATCAGGAACCGAACTGTCGAAGTTCAGAAATGAAGCTCTTGGATCAGTAGACTGTTCCGGTAATGAAACTAAACACCCTTCGTCTTTGAAACAAACAGAAATTGAAATCGTTTCGTTTGTACCATGTTGTAAAACAGATGTACCAGCGTCACCACACGTATATTCACGAGATTGTGAGTCACTTTCGATCGAAGTGGTTGTAGACGACCTTCTAAGGAACGTGGCAATTTTGGAAATTTTCTTCACTAATTCCTCTTCTTTTTTCGCTTTGCAGCTCCAGTTGTGCCGCTCAATGACATGATGATAGTCAAACTATATTGTTTTACTGTTGTTCACCAAAACTGAACAAACAATTCTTCCAATATTCTCTCGGTTATTCTATCAATAATGTCAGACAGACACTAGTTTCAGATTCTAGAAACGCAGGCTTTTTTCCTACGAAACGATAATAATGATGAGAACATTTAAAACCACCAAAAGAAAAAAAAAACGAAAAAGTTAAAATTTAAGGCTGTAGATCACCCCCGCCATCTTGATATGACCTTTCCTTTGATTTACACGGGAATTGTTTTACTCATTTTATGCCTCTCGAAAGTAGAATGTTCAAGTTCTGCTTTCACAAAATTTGTCTTGGTGGTTATTTTGACTCTTGTATAGTTTCGGTTTGTGAAGTTTCTTCAAATATAAAAGTATAATGTATTATTAATAGTTTGCTACATAAATCACAATATGTTAACGGAAAATTATACTGTTCGTGTGTAAAATATTGCATTTCTATAAAATAGCATGAGTAAAAGAGAACATGACGATAAACTGGGCGAAAACAGAAGTTAAAAGTATGCTCCTGAAAGATATAAGACGAGTAAAACAATTCCCATGTAAATCAATGGAAAGTGCGTACCAAGATGGCGAGGGTGATCTACAACGTTAACAATAAAAGATAGAGAGCTGTTGTCTATTGATATGTTGTTTGGAACACTGGAATGTTTTATTGGTCGCATAGAAAGCTAATCAAAACATTATTGTCAATTGTTTGAGAAAGAAACGTCTTGAGAAGGGCTGCGTTGACGACTGTTGCATTTTTGTAATATCAGGGATTAGAATATGACAGAGACTTAACAGAATAGAAAAGATTGAAGTAAACAACTTTCTTACTCTCTTCTACAGACAAAAATTTAGTTTTAGTACTTCCTGCATACAATTTAAAATCTCAGAATTATTTTATCCGTAACCCTTTGAGGTACTGATCAAAGGGCCCCCTATATATCGTAGTTCCCCCTGGCTGCAGGGGAAGTAGGTCCGCTTCTGTTTCACCAGCCGTCCACGAAGACGATCTGGAAAAATTTGCTCTCGAACTTCTATTTACAGTGCATGTGTAACGGAAAATGCCCGGTCACTTGTCTTTTTTGTTACGTTCTACCAGTTTAAAAAATCTAAAAAGGTCATTGTTATAAACTACTAAAAATACAAAACATATATTTTTTTCGAACCAACTGTTTGTTGTCTTAGTGTTTTTAAATTCAATTTTCAAATTTTCTAACCTCTCTTTAAATTTGAATTTTGCGCCAACATAAATGAAACAATAATTACCATCTTGCAGAGCTTGAAAAAAAATCTTCAATTTTTTTAAAAAAAGAAAGTCATTTGTAGGTGCAAATCTGACCGAGATATAGCTAAACTAACAAAAAAAAAACACTTTAATTTATTTTGAGCTTAGGTTAGCGTCTTTTGAGCTGAAATTTATTGAAGAACCATCATTTTTTATGCTGAATATGGTAGTATTTTTTTTATCACGATTCCTTCCAAAGCACTTTTCACCATCTTTTCTGCAAGACCCTTTGGTGGACAGCCATCATTTTTAAGTTGAATATAATATTATTTTTTATCATGATTCATTCCAAGGAACTTTTCACCATCTTATTCTGCTAGGCCCTTTGTGTTAGCTTCAACTTGTCATACTGCACAAAGTGTAATAGAGCTTTAACTGAAGTTTTAACTTCTCCATTTGCTAATGTCAATTTTTTTCTCGATGTTAGTTTCGTTCAGCTTGTATTACGATAAAATAAAAGACAATAAATGATCGTATCTTAATGTAACAATCCTTACCCTAAACTGGATTTGTTCCTAAAACTGCCAAAATATATTCATTTCATAATTTGATATGACAAAAAGGACATGTATACACATGTATTTATTTACCACACATTCATACAGACAAAATGTAACACATATGTTCAATGTTACATATTCCTCGCATTTCAAATTAATGATTTATGGCTTCTATCTTTAGGTGGCAAGATGGAGTAGAGGAAACGTACTCGACTCTTCAGAACGAAAACATGCCAACCTAAGTTCAAACGCTGTTCAAGTCAAAGTTTTTTACAAAGCGATCGTGAAGAATCCAATCATAACTGATCATACAAAACGGAGAATCCTTCAGACTGTGGAATGAAACAACTGAGTCACTATACAGAGGAATACGATTTATGAATTTTGGTTGGAAAAGACCAAATTAAGTCTCTAGGGGTTACCAGGACAGCTAAGAACCCGTCATTGATCTGAAGTATCCACTTTTCATGTTATTATTCTGAGAAAGAAACACTAACAAAAAATAACCACCGGCGTCACAGATCGATAGGTCCTGAGCCTGCCCCAAAGCCATCTGTCCGCGCTTGATGGAACTGCATCCACCTGAGTGACGGCAGTGTGGTCAGCGCTGCGCGTCATCTAGCCACGAACAGGCGTATTAGGGGCTTTCTAGACCGAGTGGCCGTTACATCTTTATTCACGTGACTCCCAGTTTTTCCTCACGACGCTCGGTGGAAGTCGAAAAGTGAGACTCTACCCGGGAATTGTATATGTAATTGTGTATTTCGCTTTGTATGCATTTTTTTAGCACTTCCGCTTTGCGTTTGTAGCAGGAGAATTTAACAATAATAGCCCTATTTCGGTCACGTCCTAGGCTATTCGCTCTTTCTATATCCTGTGGTCCAAGCTCGATGTGTAATTGTTTTTTGACAAAAGTTCTCACTATATTTTCACAATCTTCCCAAGTTTCATTCTTCTGTTCATCTAGGTTCCTAAAGATCAAGTTGTTCCGTCGCGATTGATTTTCCAACTTGTCAATTAAATCTCCTTGCAGCACTATTAATTGTCGGGGTTGTCTCACTCACCTCACTCACCTCACTCTCACCTCATTTACTTCTTTTGTAACAAAGTTCAGTTGTTTGCACAAATTTTCATTTGTCTCACACAAATCTGATATCTTATTCTCCAGAATCACTAATTTATCCATCACATCATTTAAGGTCAGAGGCCCAGGATTTGATTCCACACAACCGATTATCAGAAGCACAGAAATAACTCCACCCAGAAAAAAACATAATACCACTGAAATCAGATGAACATTCTGCAGCGTTAAGTTTGTAACACTGTCTGGAAGGTCTTCCACGGAATAGACCGATCCATTGTCTCCAGCTGTCAGTGGAGATACCCATGATTTCACGGTCCACTGATTCTCAGAGCATTCAGCAAACACGTCCACACGCCACGAACAAATTATAGATTTACATAGCAAACTTTTAATGTATATAGTAAACTTTTATAATACTTATATATTTGAAGATATTTCACAAACCAAAACTGTACAAGAGTAAAAATAACCACCAAGACAAATTCGTGAAAGCGGAACTTGAATATTCTATTTCTGACAGGCATAAAATAAGTAAAACATTTCCCATGTAATTCAATGGAAAGGTCATACCAAGATGTCGGGGATGGTCTATACCGTTAAGTGTAAAATCTGTCTTAAGCAGACCATCGAACACTACATAATACTGGAGTGACTACTTAAATCAAAGAACGTGCCGCAGAACGATAAGAATCGTATAAAACTGAGTTAGAACTGAAAATTTGGCCCATATTGGATTAGACTGGAAGTGGACAAACAAGTTTAAATGTTTGCTCTGGCGTCTATCTTTAATGGTAAGTCTACATTAGGCCTTGTTGATCAACATGTTTGTGCGCGCGAGGATTATCTAAAGACCGTGACAATTTATAAACGTCCCCGGTATAAGTGGAGTGAAAATTGAAGATTGTCACAGTCTCTAGATAATCCTCGCGCACACAAACATATTGATCAACAAGACCTAATGTAGACTTACCATTACACTAAGTAGTCACTCCGGTATTATGTAGAGCTCGATGGTCTGACTTAATTCAGATTTTACACTTATGTATTTTCTTGCAACCCAGCCCAGACACTTCCGTGATAGCTTTGAAACGTTTAAAATACGCAGTAAATATATCAGATCTTTTTTCTAATATCATTGATCAGATCATCTTTTTGCATTGTAAGAATAAATAAACCCAGCGTAGCTTTATTATTTGGTTTTATTTCGTTGAGTATAAACTGTTTTATATTCTGGTCAGGTTACACTTGGTGAAGTTGGAAACAAACAAAGATAGAACAAAATAAAATCGCCGTTCCGTCATCTCTACCGCAAAGTGAATTGTAATTTCACGTAAATTGGAAGAATTAAGATTCGGAGTTATTAATTATTGTATTTTTCTGCAACAAGAGTAAAGTATCATGAGTTCGATAGGAACTGGTGTAAGTATTTGGTATTATTTTAAAATATTTTTGTCATTTTCTGTACTGTAGTGTTTTATGCGGATTTATTTGAGTAGAATAGGTGCGGGTTGTCATTGTCATGCATTTGGAAACTTGTAGAAACTTTGCATGAAAATTCTTAATTACTTGTTGAGGTTTAAGCAGTTTCATTTTCCTTGAAGTTTAATGTTGTATGAGTAGAAGTTAGTTTTATATGTATATAAAGAAGGAATATTGAATCTCGTAAGAAATAAGTTTGTTATGCATGAAGGGTGTAGGAAACTGTGTCGTCGTATGTTTGTAAAGCTAAAATAAAGGTAAAACTATCCACTGTGGAATACGCACGCACCATGAACGATGCATGGGCGATCTGGAGGTAGCACCTCACATATTCTCGACCTACGGTACGAAGTGAGGTGGGATGGTCAGCCCCACGCTCGACCACCTTTACTTTCCCAAGGTGCCCAAGAATACCAAGGACACTCTGGTACTCAATTTGCTAAGAGGCTGAGTGAACCTCAGAGGTAGAGCAGTAGAACAATATGGAAATTTCTCAGTTCGCTGTCACTGTACTCCGTGGTCAAATTAACAGCATTATCGTTCTAAATCTAATCGGACTTATCATTGTATGTTGTAATGAATGAGACACAGGAATCTACTTTTCAGTTTCAGGCTATTAGTTCTGAAAAGTAAATTTGGAATGGATCAATAAACGTTGTAAATAAGCTTGAGTGTCAAACCACTAAACGCAAAAAATATTTCGAGATTAAACTTTTAAGGCCTGTTTCATGGCCGCCAAAAAATGTATAATTTATAAGATATATGCAAGATTTCCAACGTCTGTAGAAGTATTGAAACACAAAATATACCGAAGTTTCGAGTCATGGAAGTTTAAAATAAGCTTGTAAGAGACGGAAGTACATTATATTAAAAATCTGAATTTAACTATAATCTACCTTTGCCCCTCAACATTGTGTCTATAATTTTTGTGTCAAAGTAAGTGTCATTCATAATACAAAGTTGACGGCATTAGTTTGAATCCACACGCCGCCATGTTTGTATCTGTCGATCAACTCTAGTGCTTATTTAATTACATGTCTGAGTGATTGAGTGGTATGTAAACGGTGACTATGTTTACCCGTCAAAATTCACATGTCTCAGCAGGCGGGCATCAAATACACCTTATACATACTTCGAAAATCTTGATGTGTTGGTCAACTTTTAACCACTGTTGTGAATATTCGAGTACTTACCGATTGGGTAAAACAACACGATTATGAATCACGTTTCAAAATGTAAATGGTAATTGTCTATATTAGATACTTTTGTTATAAGGCGTTGAGAATTTCTGGCAGTTGCGTGAACCTTTTTGACTTGGTGTAAGCTCGGTTTTTGTAAAACACCAAACTCGATTTTTTGTTCGTGGATTATCCAGTTTGCGAGTTATTTTGGATGCGTGCATTGCAGAATGTGATATAAAGTGAGGTGATAAGAATGCAAGAAACGTCACCCCTTGATTTTACTTATTATATTACATTTGTACATCCGATATACGTAACATCCTTCTGAAGTAGCTAATATAGACAATTACCTTTAACGAATCATTAATAATTGCCAACACCTCCTATCCTCCAGCCGAGCGTGACTGTCAGGTCCACTTCGGCAGATGCTGTGTTGATAGATATTACACAGCGCTGTAAATTTAAGATCCTCATAACATATTTTGAAACAACGTCGTTCAATCATGGTACTTTAACCAATCATAACATTCCTGACGATGAACTCTTTATTAACCTCTGAAACATCGGGGGTATGTGTACTTTTACAACAGTGATAAGAAGTCCCGTGTACCAAATCATTGATATGTTACAAACAAGAACTTTTGGCAGTTGCGTGAACCTCTTTGACTTGGTATAAACTCGGTTTTTGTAGAACACCAAACTCGATTTTTCGTTCACGGATTATCCAGTTTGCGGGTTATTCGTTCATGGTATTTTATTGCTTCGGTGAAGATGTTCGAAGGATTAAAAACTAAGAAATTTCGAATGCCTATGAACTTGGCAGTGATAACGATTGAAAGCTCGATCACACAATACACGAATCGTCTTCCGTAGTTTGTTTATACTTCTGTTATGTTTATGATTTTCTTATAAACCATTATTGTGGTAACTCAATAAGCATTTCCGTTTATTTGTGTTTTCAGTTATTCGTGCCATTTTGTCGTGTGATTAGCACGAATGTTCGGGAGTTGGTTATGGTAGATTTTTATTTTTATTTACCGGTACTTATTTTGCTCTCTTCTTCGTATTTCTTCAGTATTTCATATAAAAAATGTTTTCTCTTGGCGCTCGTTTATCTGAGGATGGAGTGAAAGGGTTCCGAAATCAGTCGTAATATCTGTTAACGTATAAGCGTATTGCATTTAGTCTGAAAACTGTTCATCACGCCGGTAAGTACGGGTATTTGTATTAATTAAACACGCGCGCCGTATGACTGTAGTTAAACTGTGGATGAATTAACTTCCTTTCCGTAAAATGATATAACGGCGCGTATTGTGAAATGTCGTGTGCAATCCTCTTTCTTTTTTTTCTTTTTTTTAAGTTCTACACTTAAAAGAGATATTTTACTTACATATTCACACTCACAAATTGTAAATAATTCTTACTTTAGGAGTCGGCAATAAGCTCATCCCCACTTATTATCGATCTTTTTTAAAATTGAGGGAAGCGAAAGGCAGAACTACCTTGTCTGCTTTACCATTTTGTAAAGCAGTCAAGGTAGTACTTCTGGAAGTCTGTGATATCAAGCTACAAATGTTGCAAGGAAGTTACTTTTAGCCAGGGTTGGTTGGTTTAAACCAAAAAGAAGCAAAAATGCCACAAATAGTGTGAACTTCGTGGTGACGATTCCACATATTAAACCATCTGCGTTAATTTTATATCATTTTCGCCTTGTAATCAAAGTGTCCTGGGTTAGATTCTCGATGGGGCCTCAGAATTTCTCTAAAGTGCAAACCGAGTAGTGGTTCGGATGTCACTGTAAGCAGTAGGTCTTGTCCTTCACAACCTTGCTCTTACGTAAGGACGTTAAACCTAAACAAACGAAACAAAACCAAATTGTATTTTTCTGTTTGCCTGAATGCTTGTTGTTACATAAAGAAAACTATGTTAACTTTGCTTAAATATATTCATAAGTTGTCAAAATTTACTGACTGCATCCAGTGACGTACATTATTATTATTATTATTATGCAATTGCAATCAAAGCAAAACTTTTAAATATTATTTTGTTCTAATAATGTTTAGTATTGATAAAATACACCGAAATTTCGTACAAGATTTTTCTCATAAAAAAACCAGGAAACTAATTTACTAAAATCATAATTATTTTTGGTATGTATATGAAGGAAATCAAGTGTTTTTAGGAGCTACATGGATGAGGATAGCATCAGACCGACATATGTGGAAAGAAAAGGAATGGAAAATGGCTGAATATGGTGATGATATGTCTGGATGGTTCAGAGTCAGAATGAACTCAAATAATTCGTAGTATCTTTATTCACTTCTTTTATTGATATGCAAATGTATGTATTTTTATATGCAAGTCTGTGTATTTCTGACTCAGTGAACTAGCTTGGACTAAATAAGATTTGTACTCTAGTCTTTTGAAATTGTCCATTTATTTTAATAATGTGTTATTAACATGAGAAGTACGTGTTCGTGATGAAAACCGGCTTGATGTTGCGCAGGATAGAATCCAATGGTGAGTGTTTGTTGCTGCGGCGATGAACTTGCGAATCTGTAAGCCATAGGGTTAGTTAGTATAACTCTGTACAGTGATTTTACGTGTGCACCTTTTGTTCTTCTGGTGGGACTCTTAACAATTATATTCACAAGTATGCAAGATCAGTACAACGTATTTCTATCAGGTGTCCTACTATCAGACATTTGTAATCAAGGGGTCCAGGGTTCGAGCCCAGGTGGAGGACAGTTTCTGTAAGGTGTAAACCGAGTAGTGGTTCGGATTCCACTTTAAGCTGTAGGTCCCGTCCTTCATAACACCACTGCTGCATAAGGATATTAAGTAGAAACAAACTTATTTCTATCCATACGTTATATAAATAAATAAAGCAAAGTATTTAAACAAAATAAAAACTTTTTTTTTGTTTTTATTTAAAAAAACATGATTTTTGCCAACCTTGCTTTTAGCTGATATATTTTACTTCTCCCTCCCCCAAATTATGATGGCATAATCTGGAGAGTGAAATATCTCGGTTTAATACCAACATCTTTGCAAAACGTATCCTTTCGTATCTCATATTTCAATGCCTAAGTGACATCGGGGTGGCCGAGAAGAAAACGCTCTCTATATTTGTTCGCGTGGTCGCGGGTTCAATTCCCGCCGGGACTCAATGAACAGGATGGTTCGGAGCTCACTTTATCAAAAGCTAAGTCCCGTTCGTAGAAGCTCCTCAACTCGTTTAAGACGTTAATAATTCAATCAATCAATTTGAATAAGTACTTAGGGGGTGATCATTTTATCGCTCACATCTGGCATTTTATCTTTAAAATAAGAAAGTATTTAAGGTGCTTCGGTAATGTTCCACAAGATAGCATCGAATGCCTCTCGAGATAAGAGTCTTTCCATACCCGAGTACTGCCTTCTCATTCTTATGGAAAGAGAAATTGACCAATGAGAAGCGGGTATTCGGTCACATGGTATCCTCGAAAATGGCAATTCGCGAAGGGCGTGTGTTGTTTCGTGAAAAGCGACAGAGCGAGAGTCAGCGTGACACGGCGATCTCAACGCCTCCCTTAAAAAAAAAATTCCGACTACATAGAGAACGACGGGCAATCTGTATGCTAGAAACCGTAAAAGTTTAACATTTTAGGGAAGCTAATTAATATCTTTTATAAAAAGTAAAATTTTCAGCTTTTCCGTTGCTTGAAATCTTGACCTAAAAGCGACATTTTACATTTAGAAGCATTGCGTGTCGTATGCTTACATCTCCAAACTGTGATAAAGGCAGTACTCGAGATAACAAGGACTTTACCTCGAGGCAAGTAAACGTACCCACTTGGTTAATTAAGCCGAGTAATGTATTGAGTTGTTTCTAACATTTCAATTTGCTTGTGAAATTTCCATATGTATTTTCAAAGTAACAGAGGGTGTTTGTTGTGAAAGTTTATTTTGAATGGCTTTCATATGTATATGTATTGAAATAATTTCATCGAAAATATCCTCACATACCTGAGCTCGACAATTACGACAATCATTAGCAGTTTCCTAAAGACGGTTAGTGTTGGGTTGACGGAAGGAAGACGAGACGTTATTCTGTGTTAACAGGTGCCAAACTGGAGAAGGTACGGGTTGCATTAGAACGGTCCCCAAGAAGTAAGTTTTCGTGAATTGGCATAACAGTCAAAGATGGTTTCACACGAGGCAACAAAGAAATTGTCTCCGTGCGTACCGTGTTCGTTGTATGTGTACACGCGCTGAAAAAAACAGCCATTCAGAAACGAGTTGGCTGACTAGATTGGTGACACAGCTTGAAATGGGCCTGTTAGATAATTTTTTTCAGTGATGAGGCATATTTCCACCTTAGTGAATATGTAAATAGTCAAAACAATTTATATTAGTCCACAGAAAATCCTCATGTTCCATGCAGAGCTTTTACACTTACTGAAAGTTGGTGGGGTGGGTGGTTGATGTGCAATTTCGCGACAGCGAATACTAAGATCTGTATTTTCGACTCAACCTTAAACAGCAAGTTGCACCAGGACATAATTATGTAATTTGTTTCACTTCTGGAAGACAAGTGAGGTGCGACATTTTGCATTTTTTATTTATGACCTTTAGGCATCTAAGCCTTAGGCCTGGGGGCGACATGTTACACGTCTTGTAATATTGTTTGTTCTGAAAGGAATGTTTGGTTATCGCTTGATTTCTTAATGTTTGTGCCCCCAGGTGACCAGACTTATCACCAGTGGATTTCTTTTCATGGGAGTGTGTAAAAGTTGTTGTATTCCGACTAAATCCACGCACTTTAGAAGACCTAAAGCAGAATTTTATAAAAGAGATTGCTTTTATTACTCGTACACTCTTACACAATGTGTCTTCCAATTAGGTCGAGAGAGCCCGAATCTGCATTGAAGTACAGGGTGGTCATTTTCATCACTCAGTATTGTCAATGCATACTTACCTTCAACACGGTACAACATCCTGGCTGCCATCGCCGTCTAATAGAATGGCGATTAAAAGCACGATAAGTTTCGCCAAAAGATGCATTGGCTTCCTCAGGGGAGAAAATCAGGTAGATTAAAAAGTTGAGGGAATAAAAGAAGCCGTCCGCAGATATGGCCTTTATCAGTTTCCTTTACAGGTGACTGCACTGCGGACGGTTTCTTTTATTTCCTCAACTCTTTAACCTACTTTTTTTCATCTGAGAAAACCAGTGTATCTATTGGAGAAACTTGTCGTGTTTTTAATCGCCATTCTGTTAGACGATACGATGGCAGAGAGGATGTTGTACCGTGTTGAAGGTAAGTTTATGATTTGGTGCTTGCCACGTAAACTTACACTAGGTTGTCAGTGCATGTTATATTTATTTTAATGTACGTATTTCAGGTTGTTTCTAATAAACATTCTAACAATGATGTGCATGATAAAATGATCACCTTGCTACAAAATTGTAATACCTTCCGCTTTTTACTCAATTAAAAAAAAAACAGTGGGGGAAGGGATAGGCTTTGTGCCGACTCCAAATGGCACCCTGTTGTGCGAGTGATTAGCACACTGTTTTCTGTACACTTAATCTCGGGTTCAGATGAGATGGCTGTCCACTGAATGAACTGGTTTGGAATTTGGAATCCCCGGCCCTTACCAAAGCAACTGTACGTTCCGTCGTCAAGAGCTCATTACTCTTCCTCACGTACTTTGCATTTGAAGCAGTAATCGCATGTAAACAAACTCTACATTCAGTTAAGTAGGTGCACTTATATTCAGCTATTTATAAACTATTTAAACAAAACTTTTATTTACCTTAACTCCTGTTCATCTTTTGTGCACTTTAATACACACATGTATTGTAAAGTTTTGATTGAGTACTGAAACTTTCTCGTAGAGATAAACGCAAATAAATACAATAAAATTTAAATCGGGAACGTATGCTAACTAATTATTTAAACCATTTTCAAAAACAGCTTAAATGGGCAGGACTGCTAAGTACTAAGTGTATATGGCGGCAATTCATGAATGTAAGAAATATACAACAGAAAACGGTTATAATAGTAACAGTAGAAAATATATCTCTTGTGTAAATATAGCCAAATTATATGAAACATTAATTAAACAAGCGATACAATACGGATGTGAAACATGGATTCTTACCAAAGAGGTGCAGATAGAATAAACTCTTTCGAGCGGAAAATTTTTATGAGAATATTCAGACTGGTTAAATAATATGATCAATGGGAGAAGCAGATGTATAATGCAAGCTTATATGGGATATCGAAAAAGTCAGATTTATTGGCATTCATCAAATTAAGAGAAACTGAAAAGTGGGCAGTGGAAAGTCAGTTTTCAGTTTCTTTGGAGATCAGGCCAGTAATGAATTTTGATTTCAGATTCTCTTAAAACTTGAATAGTTAAAATATTGTTGTAAAATAATATTATATTCTTGATCCCGAGTATTATTCCGTTCGAGATGTTATTGAAAATTCTGTGAGATATTTCGTAAATAAAGACTTTAATGAAAGATTTGCTCATTTTTCTTTACAGTATGATCTGTCAGCTTCTCAGTTTTCTCCAGATGGTCGTGTGTTTCAAGTGGAGTACGCTCAGAAAGCGGTGGAGAACAGTGGGTAGGTATAAAATTGTATTAATGCTATTAGCGTTTGGTAAGATCTCGTGAAATCAGGGGCGAGTTGCATAGATACTATAGATTAAGTTTGATTACAGGTAGTATTTATGTTAAATTCAAACATTATATGGACCCGAATAAACACGTTTTACTTATCCAGATCACGGTTCTAAATCACTGTAGGTCCGACCAGGTTCCAAAAATCACATGAAATTCGGACACATACTTCAGTTAGGTTGAATTAACCTTAATTTATCTTATTTGCAAGTTTTTTCTAATATCGGACTAAACTCATTATCAATGATCGAACCAAATCTTTTATGAATTATTATACTAATTCAACATCACAATATCTTCAGACATTCCAGTAATGTACAGAACAACCATTTCTTTTCGAGAATTATCTTAACCACATCACAAAAAAGATAACATCCTTCTTTATCATCATCTAATGGTGATATTAATCCTCAATCAAGTGTGTTTTTTTTAAATACACGTACAATTTGAATATATGCTCTTTTTATTAACGCAGTAAGTTCTAACGTATGTATTGTGTTTATTCTTGCTTATTCTTTTTTAGATATCTTTTTTTGTAGTAGTTTACGTATTTGTAACCTGTCTTCTGTATGGACGTAAATTATTGTGGGTTTGAAATAGCGGTGAAATGTATGGCGAAATATAGTGTTAAGAATATGGTGCAGTGTAAATACGTTAGTCAGATTTAGATATTAGGTGTATTACGATGATAGTTGATGGTTTGTCATTTTCATCTATATCGGATGAAGATGTCTTAAGGATAGTGCAGAACAGTGATTTCTAATGTTAGATGGCACCACTACTTCTGTATGTTTTTTTTTTTCATTGCGCTTAGTTGCGTTGCTACTCCAACAAATTTAAGCCTAGAACTCTAACTTTCAGAGAAGAATGTTCATAACTATTTTTAGCATTCTATCCGTCTTCGTCTTTTTAATATGCGCGGTATTTCAGTAAATGCAACAACCATTGCGCAGGTCTGTAGATAGCTTAGATGTCTGTTATTTTTTATCATAAGTGTACGTATATTATTATTATTGATAGATTGTGATTTGGCGTATTTATAATATAACGATATCTCCTACTGTCTGGCCATGTACTGGCATTCTGTTATCAATTCAGCTTTACTTTCTAAGGCATTAATTTTGTTCATTAACTTCGAAATTGACTTGGCTAGATCTGTGAACAGAAACTAAGTATCATTTTGACATGGTCAGTCATTTGACATAATTCTGTTGGTGCATCTTTCAAAACTTGTGAATGTATGCTGGGGTGTTCGTCCATTAGTTATTCAGTTAGATAAAGCGTTGAATCGGAAGTATTGCTAGATATATCATTAAGTTTCAATCTCTTGTTGCCTGTAATTGGTTCTTTTTTGAACTGTCTATGGGTGGTTGTTGTTCCTTGTGCGTTACCTTGGTAAAAAGGTTGATTGGATTTACTTTCAGTGCTGGAAGTATTATTTACCCTTCTTGCGTATGTAATATGGACCTAATTGTAGGTTTGGTCACTTGAGGTTTCTGTATAAATTCCTTAATGGATGCCATTTGAGCATATGTAGGCTTTTTGATAAACATTTATTTGTTTGGAATTAGGTCTCAATAATTGTATTGCTTAGTGCTGTGGTATAAATTCCTTACATTTTGTATTCCCAGCAGTCCGTGCAGACCTTTTATTTTACTTTTTTTTCTCATTGTTGATATAGCTTGATTGTTGTGACTATACAAATCTATAACAGTGAAGCTATTGAAGTGGTTATCAACTTTCTTTTCTGAAAGTTTGAATTCTCTAGGCTTGCATTTGTATGGACAGCATTGCAATTTCGTAAAATGGAAAAAAATACATTAAAGACATACGGGAGTAGTGCTGCCATCTGGCTATAGAGATCGTTGCTTTACACTAATCTTAAGGACTGAACGACAGTGTAAAAATGGATTTCAAACTACAGAATTCAGCGTTTCCCCACCTATTTAGAGGGAAAGAGGTAGAAGAAGAAACGAACTTCCGTTTTCTGAAAGACAATCGAAAGTAGTCTTACAAGATTTAAAAGACAATGTACGGACTCGCTTGAATATGATCTTAATCAAACATTTTACACAATGAATGATTTTTCATTACTTCTTTTTACTATTTCCAGGACAGTAATTGGTTTACGTGGAAAAGATGGAGTCGTATTCGCAGTGGAAAAATTGGTAACATCCAAACTCTACGAACCAGGAGCCAATAGAAGAATCTTTAATATTGATCGACATGTTGGAATGGTAATAATTTTGTCTGTTGTTTTACTCATGTATCTTCATGCTAAAGAGTATTAATGAGATGCATGTGTAATTGAAAATTGTGATATCTGTTTCATCTTCGAGTTTTGGTTTGTTCCTTCTGAAAAGAAACAGAGATGCGAATTGAAACCAACTCTCGTAGTGTAGTGGCGGAGGCCAGTGACTTGGCGAAGTTTAGGCCTTGCTCACTCCAGCCATCCTGATCCACGTTTGACAGAAGCGAATGCCGGAATGCTATGTGGAAAAGAGCAAACTTTCTGACCCTTTCCGTCAGATGGGTATCGTCATCGTCTGCTACACAGCTGACCTAATTCGGTATGGGTCAATTTTTAACCCAAATCCCGTCTTCCTGTTTTATTTCGACTGGAAGTTTCAGCCCATGTGCTTTGTTCTTCAGAAAATAATACCAAATTAATATTGAAATATACAGTACGTTTTAAAGACATTAATTCCTTCATTCTGTTTTCTTTCATTTTTTAAAATATTTATTTGAAATGTGGTGATTTTTCTTTTTGTAAAACGTAAGCGTGTAGCTATTGAGTAATTTAAGTTTTAGTGAAAGATTTTGACGTGATTTATTTTGGTCTGTGTTTTAATTTATTATTAATTTTATAATTAATTTTAGGTTTTAATTTATTACCAAATCTATATGAGTGTATTGAAGTGAAAACGTTCTAAGTACAATGGGCGTGATTCACTGTGAGTCGTCATATTTCACCGTTGTTTTCATTGTCATATTGTCGCGATTAAATTTTCCATCTTTCCGATGGGGTTAACGTTAGAATTAGGGCCATAAATGTAAGTTAAATTAATATTTAACGAATTCATTCAAAGGAAATCTTAAATGTCTACCATGTAAATACGAAAGTTTTTTGTTTTTTTTCGTGCGTGAACTTTACGTTTCTTGCACTCTTGGACCTATATCTGGTGAGGTATCTCCATATCCATTAAATGCTTTTGCAATCTAGTTCTTTACTGCGCAGTCGTATATTGGCAGAGCAATAGCATAATGTTTTTTTGCTTTGGTTATTTGTTACAGAACCATTTGGGAACTTCTTGTCAAGTGCCTCAGTATTTCTCATCAGGGTTATTCATTGTATACTGTTTAATCAATAATCACAGAACATGTTTTAAATCCAATTGTGTGATAGCATCTTAAAGCGTTCGATTTCGCCAATCCAATAATGTAATCTGTCCAGTAGAGAAGGAAAATTCAAGCAACAGTCTGATATTGATTCAAGGTACCCCTCTGACATTCTGAGTCGACAGGGTAGCCGAGGAAAAACTTGTCGGGACGCAACGGTCCGTGATTCAAACCCTGGTACATCTATGAACAAAAGTTTGGTTGCATGTCTTTAGCTGACTTTTCTTATTTCAGTAATAAATGTATTGAAACGTCGTTTAAATTAGTTGACTTACAGACATATGCGCAGTCATTTGACGCACTTTGTAGCTAAATGGTGGTAGTATTTGCTAAAATATAATTTTTCGTCAACGAAAAGATTCTGTAAGTCCCAAGAAGCTACCAAGCTGTATAGTTCACTCGTTTTATCTCGGAGAGAGATGTTTTTGTAACGCAATGTTATTCCTAATTTTAATTTTCGTTAGAGATGTCGCATACGGGAGGGACATCTTCGCGAATTTGGAATATGTTTTTTAAAGACCTACTTTAGTCCACTGCTGTACCCAGTGTTCGATTTGTGCAATTTCCAGAGAGGGGGAAGAATTAGTGATATATGTATTATACGGTATTTTGGTATCGTCCATGTCCCAGGTTAGAAGTATATATCTGTAGAAAATAGCAGAGAAATTTTTTGCCGAGAGGGGAATAATCCCAACCATTCCCCGCTACAAATCGAACACTGGCTGTACCTTACAGTTGCAATGTGTTCCATATTTCAAGATTTTTATCCCGCTGATGTTCGATTGTTTGGATAAATATATACTTTATAGCAGTGGTCCTTGAAACTATTATACCGGTCCTCGGAAAAGTAATATCTTTAATTATTTAACAGGTATTTTGTAGATTTACATAGTTGAGAATTAAGATTAAAGTTTGCATTTCCTTTCCAATACAACTAGAATATGAAGGTGTCCTTGCATATTTTTAACGTTAAATATACCTCTCTAACTTATTGGCATCTTTCCAGTCCGTGAAAGATTTGTCGTATATTTTGCCGGTCTGTGAGTGTTAAAAGGTTGAAAACCACTGCTTTATAGCAACTAAACAGTTGCACAAATATGGATGATCACCGATTTGTTATAACGAACAATTAAAACGGGGTTTACGTATTTGCATCTAGTTGTATGAGTGTTCATGAATTAAAGCAAATTGCTTTGAGGTACAACCAGCAGTAAACGTTGGGCGCTTCTCAACTTTTCTGAGCTGCATTGCTGCACCCTGTTGTTGATCCAAAATACCACTTCAATTCATATGTGCATGCAGCTAATTGCAAATGTGGAAACCTCGCTTAAGAACATATACATTAGGACTTTTAAAAAGTAGTAGTTAATTTAATTAATTCTGTACGTAAATTGATAGCCATGGTATGAATTCCATACAAAAATGGAATTGAATATGAGTTCTCTGTTAAATTTACAAAATATGAAAAAGAATGGGAAATATGAAAAAAAAAAAAAAAAATGGTGGTTCAATGGTTATGATCACCAACTATGGAACGATTCTGAGAATAGAAACAGATTCGAGTCCTGCTGCCAACCATTCTGACTGAGGTTTTCTCGGTTTTATGAAGTGAATGTTGTAATCCCTAAATTAAGCGTTCATCGGCTTTCCCACCCTTGCCCCGGAAAGGTGCCCACTGAAGGACCTCATCCTTCAGACATGTGATGGGATTAGACCACAGCTATCTGTGTAGGCCATAGCGTGCAAATGGATTTAATTACAAAATTTCTTCTTTTTAAAATAAATAAGTGATTGATTTTGCTACGGAGATGAGAAGTAAACAACGGTATATTTCCTGTGCAACATCACAAATTCAAGGATCAATACCCAGTTCAGCATACGTCTCGAAATTAGGGGTCTGCTTCACTGACTCAGGAAATATTTGTATTCATTAGGTAATATCACTGGTCATATAAGAATTACCATTGTGTGTATTCTTTTTTTAATATTTAGTGTGTGTATAAATACTTACACTATCTACCAAAAAGTAAATGGTCATCTATGTGAAATGTTTTGCTGGGGTCCTTGCTTTGTCAAAACCTAGTAGTATATCTTTCCTTTTACTGCTATAACAGAAGCTACCCATTGCGTCATGCTATAAACTCTTTTGTAGATGATGTATTGTGTAATTTTCCGCCATTCCTGTTGCAAAATATCAGATAGGTGGGCAATGGAATTTGGTCGGATCTCCAGAGACTTCATCCACCGATCCAGCTCATCCAAAAGGTGTTTTATGGGATTGAGGTCGGAGCTCTGGGCAGGTCAATCCAAGCCTTGATCAGTGTTCTCTCCACACCATTGCATAGTAGCAGCAGCAACATTATGAAACCTGGCATTGCCATCTTGGAAGTAACAGAGGTCCATTTCATAAAAACTCTACAATGTAGGAAGCAATTTCATTGTCAAGAATTTCACAGTACGACTCTGCGTCCATGCTACCACGAACAAGCTCAAGTGGTCCCACACCGTAATACGTGAAATACCCCTATACCATCATCATAATGCCTGTTTATACCACGTTCCATGCCCTTCACAAATGGTTCTCGTGTTCATTTATACACATCAGTTATGGTTCAGCTCACGTGATGGCTGAACGAAGCCAGTCATCTACCGTCACAGGATGAACAATTGGTTTTTGGTAGATTGTGTATAATCGTTTTCTTATTCTCGCTAAGATCATTCTTTCTTTAGGTGTTCCTTAGCAATTATTGAATTTTCAGTTCTTTGAAAAGGAATATCTTGTTACGAGATCAGTCGTATTTGTTAGTATTACAAATGCGATTCATTATAACCGAATATATAACACATTTAATGCTTTCCTCCTTTTAATTGGTTTTTATTAACTTTTTCAGTCAATTGCTGGCCTGTTAGCAGATGCGAGACAAATAGTTGAAACTGCCCGAATAGAAGCATCTAATTACAGGGCTCAGTATGGTTCTAACATTCCTCTTAAAGTGAGTATTTAGGGAGAGAATAAAAAGTGTTAAAGTGAGGTGCTATTCAATAAAACTAAGCTGAAGTTTATAGGTAGATTTAGTTTATAAACGTGATTGGCGGTTCTGTGACTGAAATTTTGTTTTCAGAAAATATAAACTGATTATTATGAAACTTTATAAGATTAATTCTGATTTGTGGTAGAGTTTAGCTTATGTCTCAATATATTTTATTTAATATTGAAAAGCGGGAATGTAATTTTCACTTCCAGTTACATAATCTATCCCCGAACAAAGTTAATTCATTTCGTAAGAAAAAAAATATCAATTAAGGCTTTGACGTTAGTATTAGAGAAATTCTAAGTTTAATATAGTTCCATCATCTCTCTATTCTGGTTAACACTTAATTAAAAAATTGCCTTTATTTATTTTTATTTTTTTTTCGTTTGTTCACTCTCGTGCTTCAATTTTTTTTTTTTTTTACATGCAGAAAATTACCTTCTATACTAAGTTCGTAATTATATATTTTCTCTTCTTTTCAGTACTTAAATGATCGTGTATCGATGTATATGCATGCCTATACCTTGTATAGTGCAGTACGTCCTTTTGGATGCAGTGTAATATTAGGCAGTTACGAAGCAGATGGTCCGATGATGTATATGATAGATCCTTCAGGAGTGTCTTACGTAAGATATTGGTTTACATTTTTCAAACTTGTATAATTATTAGATTTATTTCTCTGGTCCATTGTGTTAACTTTGCCTTTAAAAATTCCTTTTTAATGAAAAATAAGAGATAATGTGTTTACCTGGGTCGCTTATTTTAATGACTCCTTGAACAGTTATCCTACCGGAAGAAGATTGCAAATGAAGTATAAAACTTGAGTTTTTTATTTCTACCGTGGTTAAGATACGAAGTTGCCAGACTAAATTAGCTGCTCGTGTGTGTATTTAACTGTATTGAATGACTGTTGAATGGATTGACCGATTTGAGTATAATTTTCTGTAAATTAAAGAGAATGTACATAAATAGGTCCATCCATTCCAAAGTTATCCGCCAAAGAAATTTTGTCGTTGACTGGACTTACCCTAGTGATAATATATGCCTTAGCAGCTAAAATCTGTGTTCCCATTACTTTGCATTCATGCGACGAGAGGTCACCCTTAACCGAGCGGCCGTGGCTTATTGGCTTTAGCATTTGGGAGGTCGTGAATTCAATCCCAGCGGCCGACAATCCTGACTGAGATTTTTTCTATCATAGGCAGATGCCAGGATGGTACCTTCAACTTAGGCTCTGACTGACATCTTCCCGCATCCTTTTTCCCCTCCCCTATCGTGGTCTGAGCCTTAGATTCCTAAAGACCATAAATAAAATTCAAATTCAGAGAGGCCACCCTAAGTTTTTACTAAATTTTTTATTTGTTTGTGTTTACTTTCTAACCGTACATTATCAGTGGTTTGAAATCAAAGTTTAAAATTTTACAGTCGACCTGGCAGTCGTGTGGGTTGGGGCGCTAAGTCACAGGCCCCGGGTTCGAATCTCGGCTGGGGCATAGATGTTTCTGAATTTTAGAGACTTAACAACTAATGGATTCGAGACGGGCCAAAGTCATTAGTTACTAACATGGCCCAAAAATACAAAAGTTTACCAAATTTTTTAAATTTATAAAACGATAGTTTTTAATATACAAAAATAGTAGCTTTCAGAGATTCGGTATTCTGGTTCAACGGATGGGCCACAATATTAAACGTTTATACAGAGTCCAAATTTGAAAGGATCCAAAAAAGGAAACAAATTTCGCAACTTGTTCTCTTTTAACCTTTCTCTGACTCCTGTTTATCGTCGTTTTAATGCAGTGTAAGTTTTACCCATTGGGCCTTGTGCTCACCTGAAGAAGCACGGTTTGAATAGTGCAAAATATTGTGCAACTTGTTTTTTAACAGTGTGTTCAGGTAGAGATTTCGAAACCGTTGTACGAGAGTGATTCTAGAGCAGAGAAATTTTAGTATTTCTTCTTTACCCTTTTGATTTGTCTTTCTCATCTGTTATTATTTCTATGTATCTGTATATATAAAACCGAATGTTTGTCTGTCTGTTTAAACACGATTTAAATCTATATGCATGCATTGATTTCAACCAAATTTTGAGTACATGTTCCTTGGGTCCAGGCACAGGGACTTCAATTATTTTAAGTCACCGGAAGTGACTGTACCGCAATCTAATTAATAAAAATAGTACTTTATTGCCACTCGGTCTAGAAAGTCCCTAATACGCTTGTTCGTGGCCAGGTGGGGTTCAGTGCTGACTACACTGCCGTCACTCAGGTGGACGCAGTTCCACCAACCGCGGACAGATGGCGTTGGGGCAGGCTCAGGACTTATCGATCTGTAACGCCTGTGGTTATTGTTATTATTACTTATAACAATGAAATAAATACATTGTTTCCATTTTTAAGTTAAAACAACAATCAGAAATAAATAAATAGTTTAGATTTGTAAATTTAAATTGGGATTGTTGTAAATAAAAATATTTAGATTTACTGTTTTAAAGCATTGTGGTAGTAGTAGTAGTAGTAGCAGTAGTAGTAATTGTAGATAGAAGTAGTATATGTAGTAGTGTGACTATTAGTGTTGCCAACGTATTTTACTCATCCCGCACCAACAGGCGGGTACTTTGGCTAGTCATGTAAATATTTTGACGTTCGTTCTCCTGAAGAAGAGATTTAATATAGTTTTGAAACTGTAGAGATTTTTTATGTATTGACTTCTTATGAGTTTGTGCTTACGTCAACAAGTACGTTTATTTATATCCTTAATTTACCTTTATATTTATTGATAAGTACACATCAGCTATCTTTGAGGGTTTTCTTTTTCCTTCGTTACGTTCTATGTACAGCTATGAACATAAGTTTTGACTCATGTTTATAACTAAATTATTCCAAAAATAAATATATTGGATTATTGTATATATTTGTTGACTTGCAGAGATATGCCCAATAACATGACGTACTTTTATGGAAAACATTGTTCAGATATTTAGCTAAAGAAGGGTGATACTTGAAAAAATATCACTTTTGGGTGGCAAAAAAATTCAATTAAAAAATATCACCACGTGTTCGCTAGAGTGATATTCCTGGATAACGTTATTTTTGTAATTCAATGGGAGTTATTAATCGTAATTTTAATTTTCGTTAATAAATGTTACACACACGAGTGGGAGTTCTGCAAATTCGAGATATATTCTCTGAAGACACGTGTCAAAACATTTTTGTCCATAGCTGTATATACCTTTGCTATATTTACCCCAAGTTTTGCTTTAGATGACTTTTTTTCGGCTTTCTGGTTCTGTCATGGAATAGAAATATTATAGCAAGAGGCAGTCTTTATTGAAGACAGATAATAAGTTATATTTACTGTTTAGTGATGAGTTTTAGGACAGAGTATAAAAGGCCTTCAGGTACATAATTAAGTTGTGTCATTAGATGATTAAAGGTCTAAACTTAGGAAGAGAAGGAAGATTTTGATGCTTAAAGTCATATCATCTAAAGAGAAAGGAAAGAGTACATCTGGACCAAATCTGCTTGTCATTCTCATCATGAGACAAGAAATAAAAATCAGTAATTAGTCGGACAAGAGAATGAAATCAGGATTTCCACTGGTGTAACATACATTGTGCTTCGATGCTCTAAAAGCTTTGTAATATCGTAGAATATGAATAGAAACTGACATGTGGCAAGCTGCGAGTAGTTCTGAAAGATTAAAAAAATATTTCCAATGTTAGTAATAGTGGCCTGACACTGAAAGTGTTAATGTTATTTCTTTAATGAAGTGTTACTGAAGTTTTATTTTCCTAAATTATTTTAGGTGCAAAATGATCAGCATGTGCCCGTATTAGTGAAAGAGCACTTAAAATTTGTTCCTTATATTTATCATCAGTTGAATGAGGTCCTAAGTAAACATGACATTTTTTCTAGGATGCAGTCACAGAATTCTGTCAGGGAAAAATCATGAAAATTTCCAAAACTGATGAAAATTTTCCAAGAGTTTCTACCGAGCCGCCGTAGCTCAGTGGTAGAGCGTTGGCGTAGCATTCGAGAGGTCGTGGGTTCAATCCAGTGGCCGACCATCCTGACAAGTTTTTTTAGAGGGTTTTTCCGTAGTCACACCAGGCAAATCCCGGGAGGGCACCTTCAACCAAGGCGCTGATTTTAGATGCTTAAGGGCCATGAATAAAATTCAATTCACTTCGAATTTCTTTGAAGTCAGATAAATTGTCTGCGTATATAAATACTAAATACTGTATGTTGTTCCTTTTAAATTGAAATAACCGGCTTTTATTTTTAATTTTAAGAAATACTAAACTCAGATAGTTTCTTCGTAATTGTGTAATTTATAGTGAGTTTTGTATTGCGTTGGTGAACATAGAACTCTTTTAAGTTACCTGCTGCTTGAAGAAATGGGTAGATCGTTTATCTCTGAAACTTTGTGTTTACATGAAGCTAGCTGATACACCCGCCCGTTAGTGCGGAGTAAAATGTATTCGGTAGTCATCCCATGACATGTGACACAAAATATAAATATTCGAAGCAGATCTTTCTGTCCAGTCGAGATTCTATGAATAAACGACTTAGACTATGACTGCGACCTGTCTCAGTACCTAATCCACATGTATGCAACATATGGTGTAGATTTGTCAAAGAAACAGACACGCATACATTCATTTATATGTAGGAACAGATTATTGGAATGCTGTTTATGTAGACGATGCACTTGTAGAGTTTTCTTTCGCCTTTCATGATTGAATTATAGCATATACACGTATTTCCAATGTTTCAGGGTTACTACGGATGTGCAATTGGAAAAGCAAAACAGGCTGCAAAGACAGAAATTGAGAAATTGAAGATACAGGATTTGGACTGTAATGCATTAATCAAAGAAGCCGCCAGAATGTAAGTAATGTGTTTTAATTTGTTTAGTGTCCGAGCTGTATAATTTTTGTTTAATAGCTTGGACAACGGTCTTGAAATCAAGCAAACAGAGTGTTTGATTAAAATCTGAAGTACCCAATGTGTAGTTTGTTTTTATACTTCAAAGCGTTCTGGTAACTGTATTTCCCTGCGGAACACAACATGTAAGAATGTCACTTTCAACTAACCATTGATTCCTATTTACACAGGCAGTTTAGCACGCTGAGAGTAATACGTATGTGGTTGGTTCCTAGGTACAGTTGCGCTAAGTAAAATGCACATTGTAAGCTGTCTCCTGGATTATCATGTTCCAGTAGGGTTGTCAGATATCTCGTATTTTAAATTTAGAAATGTTATCCTGTTTTAACGGCATACGACTCGCCTATTCATTTGGCCTCGGCCTTGATTACAGCTGTGCATTTAACGATTTTGGACTTCATTCAATTCTGCCAAATTTAATATCTTTAGCTGGCTGCTTTATATGTTCAAAATATGCGAACTTTTTTTCTCTAAAGTTAATTTAGATGCTGTTTCAGTGTACAGGTGTTGATACAGTATTATGTTCTGAGCATTCCTGGTTCAAATGCATTTGCTGAAAAAGGTTTTATTATTATTATTATTAGTTCAATTCAAATCAGATCAGAAATTCAAGTTACATTTGATCATAGTTGTCAGAAATTTCATGACTTGTTTAAGGGTGATGCACCATTACTGGTAATTGTTGAAAATGAAGCAAAAAAATTTGGATTTTAATGTGTTTAAAAAAGAAACAGATCTAAAATAAATAGTGTATACATACTTAAATATATATCAGTTTGTTAATTATTATAATTGATGATAATTAGATTCAGGCACATGTACTGAAGCGTTCTATCACCGCTGATTTCTCAGTTTTACCCTATCAACAATTTAGCTCGTGTTCTATGATTTTCAGCGGCTCTTCCTGTATGTCGGATATATAATTTTCTACAGTAGCAATTGATTTTGTATACGCCTGAAACTTCTGTTATAAATTGTCCTTCACATTGTCCCTTTCTTCTTGTCTAGTAATCTATATTTGGTCTTTAGTGCTAGATTTTTTGAGAATAGTAAAATATATAAAAATCATAAGAATATATTATAAAAACTTCAAGAAAGAAATATGTTTGTAAATTAAATCCAGTGTAAAAAGGACAATAGAAAAGTTTAAATTCAATCGCGACGTCTCTGAAGAAATGAACGGCCTTAAGACAGTTAGAAATGTCATATGACGAGAAACCCAGTATATTGTCTATTATCAAGGACGTACGTAGAGGAAGGGGTCCGGACATTCAGAAATTCAGTGTTTTTTGTGATATTAATATAATTTTTGGAAAAATTATATGTATTTTAATTACGTAAATTTCACACCCAGACAGATCCCCCCTCCCCTCCCCCTCGAAAGTGCTGGACTTCCCTTCCTGAAACCAACTTCTGGATACGTGCCTGTCTATTTTTATATAAAATAATTATATTTTTGGTTGTGTATGTATACAAGGTGTAAAGAAAAGATGGCGACAAACTTCAGAAGGTGAACCCTGACATCGAAACAAGAAAAAAATGTCCATATCAACAGTCTTTGCATACAGCTTCCTTTTCTAGATACAGGGTTTCAAACTTAGAGCCCAAAATCGACTCCGTATAATGGTAAATGCATAGAATACTTCGCCTTACATCTTAAGAGATGCGTGAAATTAAAATTTAGTTCAAGGGAAGTGATTTGTTATCAATATGATGTATATTAGGAGTTAAATGCCATCGAGCTGTCAGTGTTGCCAGCCTTGTATATTTTTTTCCAAATGGTACTACGTCAGTTTATTGAATGTTGTATCATCTAGTGATGGTCAACATAATATGAGAAGCACAGAACGCAGCGTTGCAAACTTATTACTATACGACGTTAAATGTTGAAACTAGATATAAGAAATGTTTCACATCGTGTTTTGTTCACAGTTTGCAACAGTGTGCTTCATATTATGTTTACCATCATTAGGACATGCCAGGTACGAACGTAGTGTCATTTAAAAAAATACTTTGTATCAGGTTGGCAACACTGACAACCGGCTTACGTCGCAGTTTAGTTCACACAATATTGATACGAATCAACTCCACTCCCCATAGCTTATTGTTAGTTTAATGCCTGGTATCTCGCGAAATATTATGTTCTTTCCCTTTGGAGGGAATCGATTTGGGGTTCCAAGTTGGAGCCCTGTATCTCAAAAGTGAAGCGGAATTCGACCTATGTTTATTCTTGTTTCGATACCAAGATTCATCTTCCGAAATGTGTCTCCATCTTGTCTTGTACACCCTGTATGTTCTGTGCAAGATGTATAGAAATATTTCGTTTTCCACTTTTCAGAATTTATTTCGTCCATGATGAATTGAAAGATAAGAATTTTGAATTGGAATTAAGCTGGGTCGGTGCTGTGACCAATGGTATTCATGAGAAAGTGCCTGATAACGTCTTCGCAGAGGCTGAACGATTCGCTAAACAAGCTGTAGAAGAGGAGTCAGATTCAGACAACGAGGATGTGTAGTTGAAAGTGACCCTACAAAGAATGAATTCTATTTGCAACTAACTCTTTATCAAAAACACTAATTTACAACTAAGCTAAGACAAAGGAAGAAAAATGTTCATTTGTTACTGTGTGCTCTGTTTGGTTTTTTTAAAAAAATAAACCGTTAAAATACAGCATTAGTAGTTTTTAATACATGTTCTCCTATTTGGATACCCTGAAAAAAGAGAATATTTAAGATAATTTTTTTTGTGTGTTTATGTGTGAAAAAGCCAAGCATTAATAGATGACAGATGTGATATAATGATTACCTGTCAGCTAAACAGTGTAAATAACTTTTTTATATTTCTTAAAGATCGGTTGAAGTAATGTAAATTGTGTGTGAGGTGAAGTATTAAATGATATGTAATTAAGCTTTTAATAGTGTAGTTAATTTTCAATCATCTGGGTGTAGTAACAAATAACCTAATTCTGATTCTTGTAAACTAGTGTAATTCATGATTGTTTTAATTGCAGTAGAGTCTGGATGCACTTAACCTAAAAATTAATAGCTATTTCAAGTTGTAATAAACAAAAATATAAGAATAGTTCTTAAATAGACCATGAGAAGCGTGTTGGTCGACATTTGTACGGAGAGTTGGTACATTAAGACGTACCCTGAATTAAAAGGTGAATTGTTTAAGGAAGAGAACGGGTGCAGTTGCTTGTATTCTTATTTTGACCCTGCTCATGCCATGTGGGTTTTGTGGTGGACAAACACCGTGTGCGTGGGTTTTTCTCGGGGTGCTCCCGTTTCCTCCCACTTTCTTCATTCCACCAATTCATCCCATCATCATCCATACGGCCTGAGTCATAGTTGCTTAAAGGCCTTTAAATAAATTCAAATTAAATTCTTATTTTGAATATATGAGGTTATTTAACTTCCAAAGAGGACTTTAATGGTTATTCTTAAATGACTAATTTAGATATATTGGAAAAATTACATTTTTTATTAAATGTGTTATATAAATTCTGAGATGTGTGCTATCAGAATTTAGCTTCTAATTTTAGAAAACTAAATGATCAATAAATACTGCTTCGAGTTCGTGTTAGTAGCACAAATTCAGCATTTTAGGTACTGAGTTGGTAGAGCGTTGGCGTAGCATTCGAGTCCAGGGAACCATCCCAGCGGCCGCCCATCCTGACAGTTTTTTTTTTCGTCACACCAGGCAAATGCCGGGATGATACCTGTTTGACTGCCTTCCTACATCTTCTCCCCCACTCTATCTGGGCACGAGCCTGAGATGCTTAAAGGACTCAAATAAATTCAACACTTCAGGTGAATATCTTTGTAGCAGGGACAATGAAATGCAAATGAGAAATATTTGAGAATCAATACAACGTTTGTGCAATTTCGAAACTACTTTCCTTGACGTGCAATTTGTCACACTTACATAACTTTCGTCTAACAGACAAAAAGCAGTTTTCCAATTATAATGGTAAATAACATCATATACTTACAAATGTAAGTTTTAAGGGCATAGATGTCAATGTTAATTAACTTTAATTCACATTTCTAGGCTTTATTGGCTGGCATCTCCGGCCGAAGTCCGCGCATAACTTCCAGGGGAAGGATGTTTATGCTAGCGGTCAAAACATTTTTTTTTTCCTAAGTACTATCTCAGTATTTATTGTGTCTGATGAACTCAATGAAATCATTCCATGTTTATTTTCAGTGTCGAATTGTTTTCGCTCTATTTTTAGGTAAACGTAAGTAGGTAAGGCTGATGCCTTCCACACAATATTTCAAGGAATCTACCTCCCACCCTTGGTTACAGTACAGTTTAATTCAGGGTAAATTACAAGTCCTACTACCCAGTACGATCAATATTTCCTGGAGATTAGAAACTTCCTTTAGATTAAACGGAATTACGCTAACGTTTATACCATTAGGAGAAATTCTTCTTCTGAGAGTGTATGAAACACTGCTTCGCTACGACATTGGAAGTATTTTTAAGTTTTTGATTGTTTCTGAACTCCCATTTTTATCAAACAGCAGCCGCCATTGACCCTCAGTTCAACTAGATCAGGGGGTTTCAAACTGTGGTGCGCGAAACATTTTTTTTAGACTTTTTTATATTTTGTTACATTGTATTATTCTTAGTACCATTCTTAGCATTTGAATAGTGTGACCGAGACAGATCAGGAGAATCCTTATTCAGGATAGTCGACACCGATGTTTTATCTTGGGACCTCCTGATTACGAGACAAACACGCTACTAAATGTTCTGCCTCATCGGTATATTGTTTTAAGTTTAGATCTTAAATATTAGCATTGAAAATTCCGTAATATTACTTGGTGATACGGCGAAAGTATGATTTTCGGTTTAATGGTACGACAGCCTAAAAGTTTGAAAGCCCCTGAACTAGGTTAATATATATACTAGTACCGTACATCACATCTATGTATAAGTTTCAATATTTTTCTTGGTTAATCTCAAACCTAATAATTATAATAGTGAATAATCCCAACAGTATCAAATAATTTAATAGGAATAGAAACAATATTAATAGTGCCTTACAAGAAACGTGGGAAAGTGTTTATACTTTTTTTGCAGGTATATCACTACAGAAAATATTCATCCGTATTTCTAAGGATCAGTTATTCTTTTCACCAATATTCATCGGGTAACACCAGTAATAAGGAGGAATGAGACACGATCTTAGTAAATATTGATTTCTGTTAGGAAAAAGACATACAAATACCATTCTCCAAACTGAATTCACGCTTATCACTCGGCATCGAGCAGATAAAAACTAAAATCCGCCTTCTAGATATGTAATTTGGAACTTTTTCCGTGCGTAAATATTTTTTACCTTCCTTTTACGTATGGCTCCTGACGAAGGATCTAGAGTGATACGAAACGTTTTCATGTGGAACATTGTTGTGTAAAAGCTACCCTTCTCTAATTTGGAAGTCATGTGCAGTTTTTGTTTCTTAATCCTGTATCGTGATCATTTTATTTGGTACAAGAAAACAAACTGTAACAATGTCTTGAAACATACAGTAATTGGTTGTTGAACGGGTCAAAAATCGAGATGATGACTCCCCGAGTACAACTGAGCTGTAAGCGACACAACTTGTGAGCATGTATTACACGTGTCTCACAAGTAACACTATTTCAAGTGGACACTCAGATCTAGAAGATATATATTTCAAATCAGCATAAAAAACAGTTTGTGTGTAAATGATTTTTTTTTTGCCAGTGGTTGAAGAGCAATTGGCAGTAAACGTTGTGAATAGCATTGCTTGTAGTATGCCACTTATGAATATCTGCCACTAATTTACACTCAATGCCGCGCACTACGGTGTTATCACTGACATCCGCACATCGTTAAACCTATATCCATCCAGATAGCAACACCGATACATGATAAAAATTGACTAGACTCTGTCAGACAAGATGCCCCCTGCATAACATTACATACAGTATTCGTGTGCCATTCTACGGGTACTGCACTTAAAACCAGTGTCGGTCTCTGGTTTATGAGTATTGTGAAGTGCTGCTATCAGTGTCCTTTGACTGCCTATCACCGTAGTGCGCGGCATTAAGTGTAAACTAGCACCAGATATTCATAAATCATAAGTAACGTTCCACAAACAGCGCTATTCAAAACTTTTCCCGCCAGTTTCTCTTCAACCACTGGCATCTAATCATTTACATACAAACTCAGTTTGTTACGCTGATTTGAAATATATAAATATCTTATAGCTCTGAGTGTCCACTTGAAATAGTGTTACTTGTCAGTTCATTTTCGTCAAACCTTACTCAACCTCACGTTTAAATTTAGTCCTCGCCCTCACATTTTGATCAGCTCAAACACAGCCTCACGTTGTAACGTTGCCCTTACCATCAAGCGGTGATGGTGAGGGCCACCTCGTTACGTTGAACACCTATGCAGGCTAATCATAAGTCATAAAAGTTACAGTTACCCTTTGAAACTAGCACAGGCATAGGCTTAGAGCAATAACAGAAATAGTAGTAAAAAATGTTTTAGTTCGTGTATTTAAAACTCTCAAGGGTGGCCCTCATGAGGACGGACCTCATCCTCACACACCCTCACGTTGCAACTTTATCCTTATCCTCATAAGGGCCCACCCTTGTGATGTTGAACACCTATGTCTCGTTGAACCAACTTTCTTTCAAGTCACGGTGCTGTTTCGTTGAGCACATCATTAAGTGTTCCTCTCCCTTCGACGCAACGAATCCTTCCCTTTGAGCTTCCGCCAGTAGAACCAACATGTGTTAAAACATTTACGGGAACATGCTACATTTTGCTGGCAGATGACATTTACCGAGACAGGAAATAAGTAATACGGCTGCAACAGTGTGAATCATCAGCGCTATAAAATTATCTGAAAGGCACTTTTGTTCAGTACGATGAACCGAGGCTCCCGGAATACTCTACAGGCCTGGAGGTAGCGACTAGCGAGTATGACTGAGGCGTCAATTCCGAAAGCAATAGGAGACAAGCAGACTTTGTCGTTTCTTTTTCTTTGCTTCTGAGAACTAAGAAAAAGTTTGGAGGTTATTTTGTTTTTAGGACACAACATATCTTCTTCTCTGGAAGTTCATAATTTAATTTAAAATGCTTTATAAAATACTTTAGCATTGGTAGAGACTTCAATTTGAGTTAGTTTTCTTTGAAAAAGGTGCATGAAAATGCTAATTTATGTACTACTGGTAACTGGAAACTCAACAAAATACATCTCATCATCTATAGTTCGAGAACTTAGGTTTTTATATATATATAATATAAACACACACACACACACACACACATGTATATATATATATATATATAT